>WNNJ02003464.1:0-115414 GCA_012934845.2 Pomphorhynchus laevis | reverse complement strand
GACCAGTTAAGAATAATGGCTCGTGTATGCAATATTCACAATAGTAAAAAGACAGCTTACGGTTTACTGTCCAGTGAACATTTCGTATAAGAACGGAATAAAAAAATCGGTGTGTGGTGGATTCGAATTGCGAATATTAGTTACCGCCCACACCAAATATAGAACACATTAATTGTGTAATTTGGTATATAAGCCAAATATAAACCAGCATTTCGGCGACAAGGAATCAGCAGAAGCAGTAAAAAGGACCGAAACACGAAATGTAGGCGTGGGCTCACTGCTGATGAGGTCCACCCACGCTGATTGTAGTGTACAGTGATGCTGATAGGAATCAAACAACCACACGAGGATAATATCAAACCGACCAGTTAAGAATAATGGCTCGTGTATGCAATATTCACAACCTTAATTATATGTTTATATAATTGGTCGAAAGCTTAAAAGCAATTATAATAACTATTGTTTTTGTAATATTCGGTTTGAAACATAATTTTAAGGATTATATATTATTTAATCGCATTATATAAAAGTTGATTGAATAAAAATTATTAGAGTTATATACTTATATAGCATCAACGCATCGGATTTTATACAATGTTATTATTTTGAAATTGTACACTATTGGCGGGACCCTCACAGGAATACATATATAAAAGTTGATTGATCGATAATAGGTAAACTATTAATAAGAACACAGGCTTGAAGCATATAATTTCTTAAAAAGTTTCGCACAAGTGAGATTTATCAATTCAACAACAAAAAGTACATATTATGAAATAAGAAAGAGAAATAATGGTCAGTTGTAATGTCCTGTTATGTTATTTCCCCATCCCATTTGTAAATATTTTCAATATTTATACCATATTTTTTGTTTGGTGTTAATTGACCTATCATTCGTTGTTCTAGTCGTTTACGGTTTTGGGGTTCTATCATTCCACCTCAATAAATCACGTAATCAAATATATCTTGTGTGTTATTATGTTGCGTGATGCAATGGTTGACAACAGCATCTCGATGAACGAGCTTTTTTCCGATGTCCGATCGTCGGTTATTTAACCTTCTGTTTAGATGGTTTCACCGACATATTGGATTTTGCAAATTCTGCATGTCGCTATGTATACGTTACCAACGGATGCACATGTCGCTGTGTTGTAACATATATATTTTAATCATCTTACCGTGATAGTAATTGAATCTGTATTTAATAGTTTTCACCGCACTTCGCTCTCGCGCGTTTACATTTTCGGCAGTTTCATTATTCCGGGTAAATTCGTTAAGCTAGAATGTATTAATCTCTTCTTAATTGTACTGCGAGCCGCAAATGCTATCCATGGATGTAAATTTGATTTTCCAAGTGTTTTCGGAATTTGCAAATTCCGAAATTAACTTGTCGACTGCAAGATTTGCGATAAATTTGTGTTCAAACTCGTTTCTGTTCGTCTCGATATGTAGTTACATCTTGGAAGTTTTTCCGTTGCAACATTACGCATACAGCCGCCCACCTGTGCATACCATTTTGGAAATTCGCGCAATCCACTCCTCTGGTTGCGTCAAGGTTTGGTCTCACTAATGCATTTACAAGAACCGATATGCATGCGATTGAGGACAAATATGCCGGCAGTGATATAACTTCACTGTGATATAAACCTTAGCAACCCAAGTCAATTGGCAAAGTTGCTTGATGCAATGCCTAATCAACCAGATATAAATTCAAAATGTTGGCAAGAGCGGACTTAGGACTTTATCATAATGCATTAATGACGGACATGAAGAGCAAGGAGAACATAGTAGCATATGAAAAATCTCTGGTATGCTGAAGCTACATAGCAACAGAAACAGCGCATTCTGTCTAGATAGATCGGCTATTTGCTTGATAGTGTTCTGGAGAAGCGATACAAATTGATTCAAGGTTACATTGAGCGCCAAATCACTACCTACTGGGGTGCCTAATATGAAAGCGTCGTTGGAATTAGTCAGAATGTATCCGGGAATCAAGTCCAAAAATCGAATTTGATCCTTACGACCACAAGCTATTAACTTAAATTTGTGTTAGAACTCGTTTCTGTTCGTCTCGATAGATAGTTAAATCTAGGAAGCTTGTATTCTCGTTTGTCGCTGTGAATGATAATAGTCCAAAATCATTTAGTGTGTATATAAACTCTTTTAGTTGTTGCTCACTAAAGTTCCATATCATGAACGCATAGTCTAAAAACAATAACAGTTGAATGGCCTTAAGGTCACGACTATTACTGAATTCATTCTCATAATGATGTAGGTATAGTGTAGCATATGTGGGGCTACTGGAGTGGCCATAGGGGTACCTATTTTTTGCCTATAAATGACTCAATTAAAAATGAATACGTTTCCTTCCAATACAAATCTTAATCCATTTATAATCAATGATTTTAAATAGTTGATACTGATCCATTATTGATAAATATTGGGGCTGGATCAAAGGAAAGAAGAAATTGTTTTTGATATTTTGGTAGCTACTGTTTACATCTGAAGATGCTAACATTAGTTAGCGAAATATCAAACAATTTCTTCTTTCATTTGACCAGCTCTAATAATTATTTATAATCAATGATATTAATCGAACATTTAATTTTTCTTTTATTAGTATATTTTCTATTATTCTGAGACAGTCTTCATGTGGGATAGATGTATATAATCTAGTGGCGTCTGATGTTGTTAGTATATCCCTGTCACCGAGTTCCATTTTGCCATTTTCAAGCTTTTGTATAAAATCGAATGTCTTTTAAGTAGCTACAGAATGAACGTATCAATAGCTTAAGTTAAGAAGCGATATATTTTGATAATCTTTCGGTTATGGTCCCGTTATTAGATACAATAAGTCTGCCTTTACATGGCGCTATATTTTTGTGTATTTTCGGTAATAAGTAAAACGTACCCGGCCTATAGTTTATAATTGGTCTAATATGTTGAAATTATTGTGAGTAGACGTATAATATATTTTGATAAAGGCAACCCTGTCGGTTCTTTGATAATAAATTATATTTTGCATATTGTTTTTGTCTTGATTAGATTCCGGTTTATTAAACTTATAAAATATAGAAAGCATCCATTAAAGAATCCTGGAAGTGATTCGTACAAATGGCTAACTCATATATATAAGCCTTTTCAACAATTATAATCAACATATATATGCCTTTATACATACCTTTATATACGGTCTCCGTGAAGAGCACAAAAATCTGTAGAAAATTGCGAAATATGTAGTAAATTAAATTGTTTTTACTTAGGTCTTACGACAAACCCACTTTAGACAGACGTCTAGCAATCTCATTCACCACAGACTTCAGTTTGTTGTCGAATCTATTATCATACGATGAGTCTTTTTGAACACCAGTTATATATCATCTGAGTAGATAGTACCACTAGTTTTCCTCTCTCTAACAGTCCATCCTAGTCTCCCCTTATCGTAATCATGTACAATATTGAAATTTTTGAAGAATATCCTTAGATAGCATATATAAGGGACCCTTATCGTTTGCTAGATAGAAGCTTCTGCCCTAAAAAATTCTCCACACTCTACGCAGAATGTTCAGTGAAACATCATCTTATTAACGTTTCTATTATTGAGTTGAGTGTCAGGTTGTCAAATGCCGTAGGCACGTCCAGAGAATACATCAGCGACGGTAGTGTATATTAAGGTGATAAAACCCTGCAAGGCCCTGACTGCGTTTACAGTTTCCCCTACCACTAAAACTGTTAATGTAATTACCAAATAATTCTAGAGATTTGTAGTAACGAGCCAGATATCTTGCCAGAGCTTTCTTATATAACATCACCATATTATTGAATATAGTAATTTATCTCGTAGCCTTGGCCGTTGATTTTCATTAACCCTTTGGAATAAATATCACCTTTCCGAGTTCAATATCTGACCTGGCTGCTAGCGATGAAGTTAGCAATTTAGCGGCGATTTGCCCTCGGAGTTCCTCGTTAATCAACTTGGTGTTAGACCGCGAACGCCGAGATGCCATTCGATTACGTCTTAGGCGTGATTGGTCATGCATCCAAGAGATCTTTCTGTGTGATATTCTCTTCCAATGAGTCAATAAGATGGAGTGTAAGCTTCCATTCCGTTTAAAGCTGCATATCCTCGGAGCATATCTTTATCAATTTGATCTTGGAATCGGCACATGATAAACTTTCTCTTGGCAATCGGATTGATATGAGCTCTTAATCCCCAGAGTTGTTTTTTCATGTCCAAGGCCTTAGGATTGTATTTTGTCAATGTTGATCGTTTTGTCAGGTGTTTTTTGTTTAGTTGAATAATTCAGTATTCAAAGTTATTAAAAATTATTATTTCTTAAAGCCTAAAATTTATCAAATGTGAACTAAAATAATTAAAATTATTTATTTAAGCATTTAAAGCATTTTGCTCACAATTCATTTGTTATATAATTAAAAATGTGATTAATATAAAAGAATGGATTTATTTGTTGTAGCCTGTATACCAGCCTTGGTAGGTTGAAATTTAGTTTTTGACAATTTATTTCTTCGAAGCCCAGTACACAAGCTTATGACAGTCAATAAGTCCGCCACTTTCGATATTTGTTTTACCATTTTATTTTAAAATGTACATATTTTAATTGAATTGCTGTCTAAAATTAATTAGTAACCTGCATGACGCCGGAGAAAAGTTTCCTCCAGTGGGATTATGGCCTCCCCGATTTGATTAATCAGGGATCCCTCTAGATCTTCGATAGAATCATTCAGGTTCCCAACAATGTAGTGTGCACCAGCATTAAACCTCTAAGCAGAAACTTCTTGACGGCCTTTTTACTCCTTTGTGCTACAGCCACCCGGTATTATGTAGCAGTTTGTAAAATAAACTGAACGACATGAAACGAAAATTTTTAGAAGTTGATACGAGCCCACCTCGCTAGATCCCTTTTAAACCAAACAAACGTTAAGTCACTTGCTACTCATTGAGACAAGGGTGAGCTCTAACCAACTGTCAACTTTATATGTGAAATTTTTTCTGTCCTCCAGTTGTCTGCTTTAAGTGTACAAAACCACAAAATAACGCGCCTCCTGAAGTAAGAAGACATCTCTATGATCAAATTTGGAAAATTGTACTAGATTTCTAACGGTCACTATATAACAACTGATCAAGGATATGTTTTTCAACGATTTACACTAGATGCTTCTCCTTTTGCACGGCTACATCTACGGGAGAGTGTAATTCACCATGCTTAACACATTTTTGTTTTAAAGCATTTTCCTTACAAGCATAATTTTTTAATCTCGCCTACTTTTTATAATTATTAATGTCTTTTTAATTTCATTTTTCAAGTTTTTAACCTTATTATCTTTCAATGTCGTAAAAGTATCCTGTCTTGTTGGCGAGAGCATTGCAAACTCATTATCAGTCTCTTAAGTGTATTAATAGAGACTTGTGATTGACGTTTTTTAATGTATTGTGTTTCAAAATAAAAATACAAAATAAAAATCAAAATACTTGCATCTTTTTATAAGCATCGTATTGACGATATCAACGCATATTAAAGTATTTATTCTAAGCGTCAACAGACTACGATTCGCTGAGCTCTGAAGATTATCATTTTTCAACATATTTATAACTAAGGCAGTGAGTATGAAATAGTTTGCCATATCATGAAAGTCACCTGATAGTATGTGAGTTTGCAAATAAGCGATAAATTGTATTTTTATTGAATACCTGACGATTTGTTTTTAACGAAACTGAAGATTATATACATTCCCGTGGATATAGTTAGCCATTGATTTGTAATTGTCTAATAATGTAGCGTTCATAAACTTATTTTGAATCAATTAATAATACCTCAAGCCAATACCAGGATTCCAAAAGCGTATTTAGATTGTAAAAAATCAACACACATTCATATATCTAAATGGTAGAGATATAAAATAAAGATATTTTATATATTTTTTGAAATCTTAATGGTACTAAGAATTAATTCTGATCAATTAATATTGTTTTCAATTAATATGGATAATAGTTTTAATATCAATTTTCATATTAATATTAATAAATATTAATATTTATTAATATTAATAAATAATTTAATATTTCGTTAATCCTCATCATAGTATTAAGTACTTCTAATATTTAATTGATGAATAATTTGGTGGCTTTCTTTTTCTTATAATGGATAAGTATAAATCAATAAAATATTGTTTAAAATGAAAATAAAAAATTATCCTTTATAATTTATTATCATTAATAATATCATATCCATTTATTCTGCTAATTTTCAAGCAAGTTTGTTTATTATAATGGAGAAGTAAAAATCAACAAAATATTATTAAATATTTAATAATAAGCATAATTTTTTAATCTCGCCTACTTTTTATAATTATTAGTCTTTTTAATTTCTTTTTAATGTGATTAATATAAAAGAATGGATTTATTTGTTGTAGCCTGTATACCAGCCTTGGTAGGTTGAAATTTAGTTTTTGACAATTTATTTCTTCGAAGCCCAGTACACAAGCTTATGACAGTCAATAAGTCCGCCACTTTCGATATTTGTTTTACCATTTTATTTTAAAATGTACATATTTTAATTGAATTGCTGTCTAAAATTAATTAGTAACCTGCATGACGCCGGAGAAAAGTTTCCTCCAGTGGGATTATGGCCTCCCCGATTTGATTAATCAGGGATCCCTCTAGATCTTCGATAGAATCATTCAGGTTCCCAACAATGTAGTGTGCACTAGCATTAAACCTCTAAGCAGAAACTTCTTGACGGCCTTTTTACTCCTTTGTGCTACAGCCACCCGGTATTATGTAGCAGTTTGTAAAATAAACTGAACGACATGAAACGAAAATTTTTAGAAGTTGATACGAGCCCACCTCGCTAGATCCCTTTTAAACCAAACAAACGTTAAGTCACTTGCTACTCATTGAGACAAGAGTGAGCTCTAACCAACTGTCAACTGTCATATTATTAAATATTTAATAATATTTATTAAATATTATTTGATGAATTTTAATTAATTATTTCGAAAATATTAGTTTATTAATTAAATTATCTAAGCATTCACTTGAAATAATTTGAATCATAATGCTTTTTGTTAATCAGATAACCTAACTGAGTCAACGTGTTATGCGCTGAAAATAAATGAAACATGTTAATATCTTAACCAATGTCCACTTGGATTTGAAGTCCATATAAACGCCATAATTTAGAAACGGATAAAATTGACGTTTGTAGTAAACTAAATATTCAAGATCTAATATTGTGTGGAATTTATTGTTTAGTTTTTCTAAGCAGCTAGGAGGCCTGTCATTATAATCTTCTGTCTGAACACACGAATAAGTCATTAAATAAGTGTGCGGTAAATTGACTGATTTTTAATTTAATAAAAAGTCGATTTTTAAAATTTACTGTAAAACCGAGTCAGTGAAAACAAAAAGTAATAAGAAAAGAAAATAAAAGGACTTGGTAATTTGCAAATATTATAATAACTGAATTAGTAATTAAATTTCGTATTTTAAATCGTTTGACGTAATAATGGCTTTTCACTTTAAATATTATCATTGATATTTGCACAGGATATAACCAGATATTCAAGAATTCGTAACAATCATTTAATATTGTTAGTTAAATATTAATAATTAGATCAAGTAACTGAGTCAATGTATTTCACATTATAATAATAAAAAATTACAGAATACCATAATAAGGATTAGAGGTCATCAGGAGGAACTGATATGTTATCAGGTGTCGGCCCGTATTCCTCAACCCAACATAGCAGCGAGGCCAAAAGAATGTAAAATGAAAATGTTGATGAAATTGAAGCATGTATATTGAAGATAAGGGAGATGAGTGGAATGTGACAAGGCGTCGTGAGAGGAAATGTTGAGTAGTTTTGTTAAAGATATATGAAGAATTTTGAGTTAGATACAATGTTAAGGGAATAACAATGATGAGCCATAATGCAGGAAGGTAAACGTTGTTTGAAGAGTGGAAGCGAAAAGGAAGAACGGACGTAGTCTGGCAAAGAATTCCAGGAGGGTGGAGCAGCCTCGCTAAAAAATCGGAGGCCATAGTTGGTTAGTGCGGAGAGGCGTGGTTAAGTATAGAACCGCAGAGTCATGGAAACATAGTGCGAATTATCAAGGTTAGTAAGTTGTAAGTAAGATAATAAGTGGCAAAATAGAAGACGAAAGGTAACAATACGCAAAGGAAATTCAATACAAACTTATTTCGGGAGGTTAACTGTGGGCCAATATACGACGGAAAGTTTACGGGAGATATGGTCGAAGCAGTGAAGACGCGAGAGGATACGAGCAGCAGAGTTTATGATACGCTGGAGAGGTAAAATGCAAAATTGGAAGAATTGGCGAATTCTTGTAATTTAAGAATTAAATTAATTTAATTAATTTAATTCTTGTAATTGGATCAAATTTGATCCGATTTGTTAAACAAATTGAATCAAATAATTGAGTTTACGTATTTTATACTATATATAAATAAAAAAATAGATAAATAATATTTAAATATTGTTTATATTTAAACAATAAATATTTAAGTTCAAGCAGAGAGGAATTATTTAGGTTAAATATTTAATTCAAGCAATAAGGAATTCAGCAGTGACATTAAAATATTAAGTAAATATATATAATATATTGGTAGCCAGGACGACAAGAGGGATGTATGATAAAATATTTTAATAATCAAAATTATTTAAAAGTAAGAACGTCTGCATTTATTTAGCAAATAAAAGTTCTTTCAATGGGAGGTAATTGTAGCCCAATTATATCTGACTATTTTTAAGTTTCATATACTATGAATTTGTTCATAACTGTTTAAAAAATAAATCTAAATTGTATAAAGATATGAAATATTTCGATACATTGATGATATATGTGTATTTAACTCTAATAATTTTTGTTCAATAAGCGAACAAATTTATCCAGGTAGCATCATTCTTAGCAAAACCAATATTGATGATAAAGAAGGTGTATATCTAGATATGAACATTAAATTAACGTTTACTAAAACTACTATTAATTTATATCTTAAAGATGACATATTTAAATTTACAAGAAACATATTTTTGCATGAGCATTCATGCATACCATATAATATAAAATATATTACATTAAATAATGAAATTTTAAGAATTGCAACAATATGTAATGATATTGGCTTTCTTCAAAATCATTTAAATAATTTAATAGATACATATTTTAAACTAGGTTACTATAAAAATACCATCAAGCAGAAAATAGTAAAATATATAAATCAACACAATAATATAAAGAATAAACTCTTAAGTGGCAAATTTTTATGGATGGATAATAAATAATATACTTTGTATTAGAATAAGATACACTAAAACAGAAAATACATCATTAGCGTGTATTTGATCCTGCTGGTATGTTGGGTCGATAAATACGGGTCGGAAATTAATAACCTAGCAGTTTATCCTAATAACCTCTAATCTTTCTTCGGATACATTCTTTTTATTTATTAGTCAATTTATAAAAATTGATTTTTTATTTTAAATTCGAACTTTATTTAAATATAAAATATATAAAATCTTATAATTATTTATAAATTATTTTATAAAATAAATAATTAGTATTTTTATAGTATTGAATTCGTATACTCAGTTAGCTGTTCTGATTTATAGATCCTGCTCAAAAGTTTTATATACAAATAAGGAATTAGCCTCAAAAATTAAACATCAGAATTTTTTAGTTCGGAAGCTTATTTTGTGTTTTCCAGCTCGAACACACAATCTTTCATAATTTAAATTTGTTATGTGCTAATATTTTTCTTTCATAGAACAAGATCAATAATACGAATACCTGCTTTAATTCTATATTTTTATTTGTAATTTTGGAGAAGCATCAATAAAAATAATATCTTGTTTTAAATAAATAAAATATTTCGATCTTGTTCCATGTAATAAATAGCTCTTATTTGAAAATTCATTGTAAATATTAATAAATAAATTATTATTATTATTAAATTATTATTTTTATCTAATTATTTTACAAATAATTTCAATATTTACTTACAATCAATCTCCATAGTATTCTAAGTCCATTTATTAAGCTCGCTAAAATTCTAACTATAATTTCACATGTTTAAGCCTTTTACTAACTTCTAAATATGCTTGATATGGATACTATTTCAATATTCCACAAAGTGAAACTGTCATGATATTTACTTTTTTTCACAATATATTGCCCTACACCGTTATAGATGCCATTTACCTTAACAATAGTTAGCAATCGTTAGCCAATTAAATTTCATAATTAGTTGTTACTTTAAGTAGAGATTTGTCATTTACATTGCGAATTGTCGCTGGATAGTGCCCAATAAATAGATCTTTCCTTGGTCTACACTAAATTTAATAATTAAATTTTTTAAAAGTAAAAACTTTTATTTATCATTTATTTTATGCTTAATTTGTGTAGCACTTAATGATTACTTTGTTCAATTTATCAAATATTACTTTGGCTCATTCCTCCATATCTTTCAGATCCGACAAAACTACTAAAAATTTAAATTAAATTAATTTCAAATTTAATTTAATTAAATTAATAATTAAATTAATCTTTTTAAATATAAAATTAAAAATAATAGAAAAATTGAAGTCTTTAAACTTCATCCAAATTGCTTTTCACTATTAGCATGTGCGATGTTCGAAGATCCTTCAAATCGATTTTCAAGTCCTCTCTTATTGGCAAGAATATTGATAATGTCAAGATCGGCTCATCATTCATTTCATTTATTCATTTACAAAGAAATTTTCAAAAATGTGCCCCCTTGAGTTCGCTGCATTGGAAACGGGTAAATTTTGTGAACATATCATTTTCTGCATTTGTGAAAACTCTTTAATTTACTCTTTTATTTTTCTTTGACTCGTTCCTCCATAAGGCAGATCTTTAGGCAGATCCGACAAAACTGCACAAAATTTCAATGTGTTCGTAGTCTCTATATTGATTATCTCTGGTCCACATAGATTTAATTTGTTTGTCGTGTTAATGTTGCGTGGTACATTTCATTTTGAAAGGTTTACGAAAATCACAAACTTTAGTACTACCGGTTTCAATATTTATCAAATATTGAGTCGATCAGAACAGTTACATAAGATGTCTTCAGCATCTGCATACCATCTATATTGTATTTCTGGTACCTTTATTTGCAAGTGATAGAATTATATGTACCAGACAATAAAAATGTGGAGAATAGAATTAGAATGTGGACAATGGAATTAGAAGGCGGATTAGGTTCTAGACAAAGACCCTATGAGATGACCGATTTTTCAACGTCTTCAGTCCACTTAATAAGAATATACGTATATTCTGAGGATATTCAGAGATGGTGCACATATTATACAAACTTTAATATATTACCAAACAAAAGTTTCTTCATAAATTCTCAAAATGGACGAGTTTATGGGCTTATGAATTTATAATAGAATGAATAATTGCATACACGAGCGAGTATCATCATTTGGTCGGCTTCATAAATTATCCTCGTGTGAAGTCTTTAATCCTAGATGCAGCACTGTACACTACAATCAGCGTAGGTGGACCTCATCAGCAGTGAGCCTACGCCTACCTTTCGTGTTTCGGTCCTTTAATGATCTGCTGAAATTTTCCTCTGCTGCCTTTCTGTAAAAACAAACGATACAGTTTGTAAGGAATACATTTCCACTTGTGCAAACTGTACGTTGTTTCCGTCTTTTGTAACAAAAAGACGGAGATAGCACTACAGTTGCCGGAAACAACCGACAATCTGTCTTTTTGTTACAAAAGACGGAAACAACGTACAGTTTGCACAAGTGGAAATGTATTCCTTACAAACTGTATCGTTTGTTTTTACAGAAAGGCAGCAGAGGAAAATTTCAGCAGATCATTAAAGGACCAAACACGAAAGGTAGGCGTAGGCTCACTGCTGATGAGGTCCACCTACGCTGATTGTAGTGTACAGTGCTGCATCTAGGATTAATTATATAAATGCTTACTAAACAAAATTGGCACGCGGTAAGGATATAAAACTCAGATTGTAGGTGTCGGATAATTGAAATTGTACGTTTAATGCAGTTCAAATATGCACATTTTATGTATTCTATTAAATGCAAACTGTCCCATACAAACCGTTTCTACGAAACAATCACCGAAAGTTTGATTCGAATTGTAACCGGACATAGATTCGGCTATGAATCTATGTTACTAACTTCTCATATAAACGATGGTAAAATTGATCTAGATGACAGAAAATTTTCAGTACTTTGGGTCGAGGGTGTCACATATAGTTCAGGTAATATATTTAATAATCAATATTTAATTATTACAATATAATAATTACAATATTTCTCTGATCACGCTCAGTTTAATTAGGTAAGGCGACAAGACAATTATCATATTTTTAATTATTCTGATAGTAATCAACAAAACGTTGTCTCAATTTCCAACAACGATGACTTTTTAAATGCATTTTGTGGATATAAAAATATAGAAAATAAAAATTAATTTATAATTATTAGAGCTAAATCAAATCCAGATTTGATCCAGCTCCAATAATTATTTATCAATAATGGATCGGTATTAACTATTTAAAAAATTAATTTATTAAAAATGCGAAAAATATATTATGGCTAAAGTGATGTTTACTTAAATACCGACTTCTTCCAGTTCTCATATTTTGCAACACGGAAGGTATTAGTAAGATGCGTACGTGTTAATCCAGCTTTTAACCGATGATAATCATATTTTGAGATTTAATTTTTATTTTTTTTAGAAAAATTAAAAATTTTAAATTGGTAGTGCATATTACGACCTGAAACGTTAATTACCTCATCAACATACAATTGTTTATAATATAAAGAAGTATATCAAGTAAAGTTAACAAAAATATTTGATGATAAAAATTATTTTTTGAGATAAAAGCATTTTTCTTTAATTTTACAATTATGGACACATTGAATTTTTCATGTTATTTGAATTATAGAAGTCGAATATACCTACTAACAAAATTTTAGCTTAATTCGACTCCAAGATGAAGGTCATGTTCAAAATTGTCTTTAATATTTCGAGAATATTCAAGCTGAAAATTGTCTTTTAATATTTCGAGAATATTCAAGCTGAAAATTGTCTTTTAATATTTCGAGAATATTCAAGCTGAAAATTGTCTTTTAATATTTCGAGAATATTCAAGCTGAAAATTGTCTTTTAATATTTCGAGAATATACATTAAGAATGTTGTAAAAACTTATAAATTATTATCAATAATAAAATACTGATTCGAAATAATAAAAATTAAAAGTATTTTCTTACTTTGACTTTCTTAAATCTTGGCTGTAATTCCCACCATACATTATGCAATTTACGACTTAGATGTTTAATATTGACACAAATGACTTTGTTGCTTACACTAGAAAATTTGAATGTTAATCTCACAAATTAGAATCACATTTCTAAATGTCAATTCATTTTTAATTGCAATAGATCAAAATCCATTTTGACTATAAATTCAGGTAGTGGTACCCGAATGAAGCTGCGCTTGTTTGAATCACTAGCGAAGCGAGAGCCTGTTGATGTGGTCTAAACAATCTGACCCACATTACGGGTACTTCATAAAATCCTTCAAAATCAAAATTATCTGTCAACCACAGATTAGATGCCTTGCATTTACAGGCATTCACAAAATAACAATAATAAGATTTTCTTAATAAAATAACATGGATAAATTTCAATTGTCAAATAAAGACAAAAACATCAGAATCTTCTTCTTTTGAAGTCTTCTGTCTTCATGGCCTCAGGTCCAGTGGTATCTGAGCCCTCCAGCCAATCCAAAACGCCGCCTTCCGACTAAACCACCCGGGGTCTTTCACCCCCTTACAAAATAAAAAATATGATATTTGGATAACCAGTAGTAGTGAAAACTTATATTTGAAAACGAGTCGGCTTAAACATTAATGAATATCATTAAAAAATAATAATACTATGAAAATATAATTGCATTCGACGTATTGTGCATATATATTCGGTGTTCAGTCAATGTGGTTAAATCTAATAAGATTGACCCACTATACGCATTTATGTATTTTCTTTTTTCACTGCAATTTCGTATATATGCAACTGAGTCTAATGGGCGGAAAATAAGACAACATATACTGGCCGTAACTCAAATAAAAAAGTTATCTGGAATAACCAATAATAAGGAGGACATTAAGATGAACGAATATTCTAACTTCCAGCTGCCATAGGACGATAAAAAAGACGATATTATGCAAAAATTTGAAAACATTGAACTATTATTGGTATATGGTATGGTGAAGGGAGCGTCGAGATGGTTAACAACTCCTAAGCCGAAAAGTAATAATAGGCATTTGTATAAGAATGATTTTCAAGACGCTATTTGCAGCCAGATATAATAAACCCAAATTAATATCTCATATTTTACTTGTGGTGTAAAATTCATAACCGCACATTCAGACGACGAAATTCTGGGTATTCTAGCTAAAAACTATCCAAGCACTGCAATTTCGAATGTATACAGCAGAGCCTTAAACCATTATGATCTAAATTAAATTTCGAATATAAATCTACATCAGTGATTCCAAACGTTCGTCCTGACAGTTTAAAGTAAGCTACTTGGCGGTAGGATGAAGTTGACGTTTATTGACGTCTGCTTTTAATCACCATGCTCCCACATATCACTCGACATCTGTCAATTCAGTTTTCCCTACCATTAAAATTGCAAACGCTCTGAAAAGGAGGAACGCATAATTTCTTTAGAAGATGGTTCTTTTTGACTCTATGTGGTTTCAACTAGAGATGATATTGGATAGTTTGCATTAATAATCCTAAAACGTTTAGCAAGTAAAATGACAGTGTGCTTTAATTACTTTAAGTATTTTATTCATATAAACAGAAAGTGGTTTTAATGTACATTTAAAAGCATTACATATAAACCTAGGTTTTATTGGATTTTTATGTAATTTCGGATTCCAATATAATATAGGTATAGTTTTAGAAGGGAGCGTAGAGCTGGTTAACAACTCCTCAGTTGAGAAATAGTGGCTACAAACTGTCAAACGATGAATTTGCAAGACGCTATTTGCACTTAGATATAATTGGACCTCGATGATTAAGTTTATCGTAATTTGTTAATTAACTCCGTGGTGAATAGCGAAATATCAATAATTTATTTTTAATTTACTATCAAATTTGAATTAATTCGAATTAATTCAAAATTAATTTGTATAAAGTTCATAAAGTAATTGAACTTCGTAAACATTCTTAAATAATATGCTAGTTTAGTATACTATTAATATATTAATATATTATTAATTTATAACTGCAGATTTCTATAAAAAGTAAATGTAATAATTTTTTGAGTTTTAAATAAGGTACCTTGCTACATAACAGGAATGTTTTATATTGTAAATGAGGTAACGTTGTGACTCGTTGAAGAAAATTCTAAATTATAAATAAAATAATTTTGAACATATCGGCTTTGTTAGCATTTTTGATAAATAGTTTAAAGTTAAATTTGAAAGATCAACGCTGCGAGTCACTCTTACTTGGGTGATATCCTTAAAACGAGGAAGACAAAGATCACAATATTCTCTTATTAACACAACAGCCGACGCTTAATCCCATAGAACAAATATAGACACAAATCAAGTCTTAGGTAAATGATCGGTAAGTTAAATTTTGTATTCCAGCTATCTTAATAATTTGTCATTAGACTTGACGAATCTATGATCAATTGATGTCTTTCGAAACAACCTAATCTGAAGTCAAAACGGGACAAATACTAAAAAAAATTTGAAGTCGCAAGGCACGACAATATGACAATGTTCAAAGGTGTATTTGCAAGTATACAAACGGTTTTGCCAGCCACACTTAGATCAAGGTTCAACTTTGAACTAATTGATGGGTTACTGATATAACCCATCAGGGTTATATAACCATCAGGCTGGATTAGTGACACTTACAAATTAACTGTTTTCCTATGTAATGGATGCCCAGTAAGCAAGAGGCTTGCGTCACCGCGACTGTTAGTGAAGAGATAAAGAAGTTTAGTGTGGAGTGTAATCCCACACTATTATAAGTTACGTATTAACTTATAATACGTAACTTTTGTGGAGGTAGCACTTGATATTACAAGAATTCCTTCATTCTATCGGGTGACTTTAATGATCATATTCGTAACGATAACGCTACCATAAAGCGAGTAGTAGAGAATAATGGAATTCCTGATAAGAGTGACGTGCTGCAATATTAAATGCGAAAAGTTGAATTATGAGTAAAATATTATCACTTAACTGAGTAAATATAAATTTTTGAAAAATATTTTAACCTTAAGATTTTTTTAAATTCAGGTTATATGAATTGATTAATAAATAAGATATGATGTATTAAGATTTGAAAATTTTTGATTAATTATTATTTTTAATTAATTATTTTTTAATAATTAAACAAAAGATCTAAACAAAAGATTAAACAAATAACTATATAAAAACTAAACAAATATCTAAACAAAATATTTACTAACAAAGTTTTAAAGAAAAAATAAAGATAATCTAGAGTTTATAAATCTGTCAATTAAATGTTTCGTTTGTATGTTTTATTTTTCGTATATATTTGTATGTTTTATGTTTGTTTTAGTTTTTGTAGTTCAAGAAATAAAATATAAAGCATTCTTATTTATAAATTTTTAAGTTTTTAAATTTATTGCGAGTTTTGAAATTTTTACAGAAAATCATCATTTTATTTAGCAACAAATTCATGATATATGAATTTTATTAAATTTAGTCACCATGACTGAACTTAATTAAAACGAATGACGACTAAATGACTAAATTTTATTTAACAGAATAAGACATTGTGAAAAATTGCATTTGAAAATATTAAAAAATATGTGAATATTCAAAATGAATATTTTATTCATCTTCAGATTGTATTAATATTAAGTTATTTAAATATTAAATTATAAATATTATATAATATAATTATAATAATATATAATTATAAATTCATAAAATATATATTATATGACTTATATTAAATAATTTAAATACAATCTAAAGTGAACTCAGAAGCTTTTAAAAATTTATTAAATAAATTTATATATTATTTTCATTCTAGCAAGATCATATCTTTCAAATGTAAAACTAAAATCGATAAAACAAATGATTATTGAGGAAAATAAAATCGCTAAATGTTGTTCACCTAAATGAAAAAAATTCAAAAATTTTGGAATGGGATTAATAAACACTTATTTGTCCAATGATACGTTCGATGTGATCTTAAATTGTTCAGGGCGTTTAAACATAGAGATGAATATTAAAATAAAGTATTTTGTTTTTAAACATAACACTTGAAAAGGACTACTGCGAAAAAAGATTAAAATATTCAAAAATTTTAAAAAGTTTGAACGATTACTTCCCTTTTTTATATTTCTGTATTTAAAATATTCATCCTTTTTTTAAATATTTTTATTTAAAAATAAACTTAACCTTTTTAAAATATAATTTAAAAACATATTAAACTTGCAATGTCAACGTCAGCTGAGACAAAAATTATTTTTTTTATTAAAAATTAACAAAATAATAAATAAATAATTAATTAACTAACAAAACGTTAAATGAAAGTTGTAATTTATTTCAAATTTACCGCTGTATATTCCAAATTATGCTCGATACTTCACTATTCGTGTTGCAATATAGGCTAAATAAATTATTTTAATTAAAAAATAAAATACAAGTATTTACAAAAACGCGGATCAAACTCCGTACCATTTAATGTATTATTATATATGATATAATAATATATAAATATGATTATTGTTAAATATGTCATCTTTGTTGGTTTTATTTAATGTTCATTTAATGTTTATATCGATAAAGATATAACATTCTTTATCATCAATATTGGTTTTACTAGAATGAGGCTACCTGGATTATAATTATATTAAATAGATATAATTATATATAATTATTTGAATTATAAAGTGTTAATCATGAAGTGTTTATTTAAAAAAAATAAATAAATTTATTTTTTTTGAAACTATTTAAAAATTAAATTAATTAATATGTACATATCCTTATAGCTCGTATATTTGGATTAGAAATAGATGCAAATAAATGTTGAGCTATCCGTCTATAAGCTTATTAAGCCTCAATAATTTTTGGCTTTTCATTCGATTATTAGTATAAGATTCTAATTGAAGCATCATTCACTTAGTAATTTCTGTCGTAAAAGCGATTTGTAAGCCATTTTGCCGCACAAAACAAATAGTTATTATTCATTAAGCTTTCGGTAATAGCATGTTGCCATCATCAGAACATCTATAACGAATAAGAACATAAAATTTCAAATACATTAACAATTTGTTGTTAGTAATTGGTGAATTTATATTGGGACTCAAAACACTTTAAGTGTTTTGACGAACCCTCGTCCCTCGAAGTTAAACTTAGGAGTCATTTCTTTTATTGATAAAGATTCCAACAGCTGCAGATCTTCCTTACGTGTTTCGAAAAATGGCGGTTATGCTGTTGAAAATTTCTCGAAATGTTGGCACTCTTTTCTTTTAGTCTCCAAAGTGTTTTTGGAACCCACCATTGTTTGCATTTTGGCGAATTCGGTATCGCAATAGTTGAGTTGTGTAACCTATATATGTGTTCATGGCCTTACACCCGAGTTCAGAGAAATTGAACCAAAACCAATTGATGATAAAGAAGGTATATATCTAGATATAAACGTTAAATTAACATCAATTAAAACTACTTTAAATTAATATCGTAAAGATGACATATTTAAATTTACAAGAAACATATTTTTGCATGAGCATTCATGAAATTTTAAGAATTGCAACAATATGTAATGATATTGGCTTTCTTCAAAATCATTTAAATAATTTAATAGATACATATTTTAAACTAGGTTACTATAAAACTAATTAAACAGAAAATTGTAAAGTATAAAAATCAACACAATAATATTAAAAATAAATTTAAAATCATCAGCGGAAAATCTTTATGGATGAATAATAAATAATATACTTTGTATTAGAATAAGGTACTAGATAGTTTTATCAGAGGAAATACATCATTAGCATGTATTTGGCTCCGCTGCTATGGCAGAGGAGCAGCGGAGCCAAATGTGTAGAGGAGTTAGTAGCGGAAACCTGATAGCATAGCAGTTCCTCCTGATGACCTCTAATTCTTATTCTGATACAACGTCTGTTATTAGTCAATTCATAAAAATGACGTTTATTTTAAATTTCAATTTTTTATTTTACCTTGATTTAAATTATAGAAAATCTAAAAACAATTATTAATTTTATTATTTAATTATTAAATTTTGATTTAGCATTATTATGTTTTGTTTATTTTATAATTATCTTAAATACGTAGACTCAGTTAGCTGATTTGATTTGTTCTGTTAGCATCTTCAGAAAATTAGAATTGATAGCGATCATACTTGTGTCAATAAATTACCACAAAATATAACATATTGACAGGCAATATAAAAAAATATGGATGGATAATAAACAATATTACTTTGTATTAGATTAGGATTTTAATAATATAGATGTACTAAAAGATGCATATTTTAGTATACTAGTTTAAAATATTATTATTTTAAACTAGATATTTTTAAACTCATATTTTTATTATTAAACTGGTATACTGTTATTTATAATCAAATTTTGTCGGAGAAAATACGCCATTTGAAATACGCCACTACAAATACGCCACGTAATTGTAGATAAATAATCTAATAAAATTATTAGATTATTAAATCTAATTAAATCTAGATATAAACATTAAATTAAAATCAAGTAAAACTACTTTTAATTATTTAAAATTAGGGACATCAATATTTAGACAAGTAAATATACCAAAAGACAAGCGAGCAATCTCTGTTGATACCGATAAAACCGGCAAGCTCGAGAACATACAAGTGGAATGCTCCGCTAGCGGCTGTCAAATCTGGACATCAGTAACACATAATTGTGCTTTGGGTCAGGAAACTTGTGGCGGGCCACCGTTCTACTGCGGATTCTGTGCGGCGAAACAAATCAACTTGTTAATAAAACGCTTAGAGCAATTGGAAATGGCATCGCAGCATGATCGAATTTCTCAAATTTCTAATAAATCAACTGAGACAGTGAAGGAGCCGCAAATTGTATCGCAGCAAGATGGATTTTGTCAAGTTTATGATAAATCTACCGAGACAGTGACGGAGCCGCAAATTGTTACAACTAATGTATTTTCACTCCCCGACACCCCACGTCCCGTCCTTCCCGTCTCGTTTCTCAATACCTTGCATCCATCAATCAAAATCACCTTCACCAACCTCCACTATCCTTCCACTCATAATATTTCCTCACATCGCTTGCCACCCTCTTTATTATCATTATCCTCTATGTCTCCCGTCGTCAAACCAAATCCCTCCAAATCATCAACTGCCAGCTCTTCTATCGTGATCTCACCTACTCACGTCAGTCGTCCTCCTTCACGGAAGCGCTTTGCTTCTCGCGATCGTTGCGTCATTGTCACTAATATCACGCCTTCTAACTCCTTATCTCCACAAGCACGTCTAGACCACGATGTTTCCGCCTTCAGATCCATCCTCTCGTCTATTGTCCCTGCGGATGAACCATCCTTTTTCAAAGACATTTCTCCTGTCGCATTCATCCGTCTAAACAAATCTTCTCAATCTAATCCTTCCCAGCCCCCTCTTCTAAAAATTGTTTTCAAGCATCGCTCTCACGCGTCTTATGTCCTCTCTCAACGATTCAAACTCATGTCATCTTCAACCACTCGAATTTTCCCCGATCGCGCCCCTTCTGAAATCGCTCAAATCTCTTCAGCCCGCATCGAAAAACGCCGTCGCGAGGAAAACGGCGAAACATCACTCTCCATCCAAAACATAGACGGAAATTTTCAAGTTGTCACACCCGTCCAAAAATTCGATGGTGCTCCATCTCTCCTATGTGCCTTCTCCACTAGACTCTTTCACCACAACACACGGTTTCCGCCTCGGTCTCCTCAACACTAGATCTATTCTCAATAAATCCGATCTTATCCTCAACCTATTCACCAAGCAATCCATCGACCTCTTCTGCCTCACCGAATCCTGGCACCCCGATTCTGACGACCTTTCCATTCGCCTTCTGCTCTCTACCGGTTGCTCCCTAGTCAAATCCGCCCGCCCCCTCAGCTCATGCCCTTCTAAATTCTCTAATCATGGCGGCATCGTCGCATTCGCGCGTCAACCCGCGTCTCTTCGCAAAATCAATCCCCCTTTAAGTCTTTGCTCTTTTGAATTGCTCACTTGTCGTTATTCTAACCCGATCACTCTAGATCTCGCCATTGTATACCGTCCTGGTTCATCAGCTCCTACTGCCTTATTTTTTACCGAACTCGCTGACCTCCTTTCTCATTGTTCTTTGTCCTCAATCCCTTCAATCGTTCTAGGCGACTTTAATATCAGCCTAGACCGATCCTCTTCCACGGAATCCATCCGGTTCATCAACATTCTATCCAACTACAATTACAAACTAATATCCACTGCCCCACACATATACTTGGTGGGGCACTCGACAACATCGCTCTCCCCGATCATTTTGCTGCCTACACCTCACTTTCCATCTCTGACCCTGGTCTATCCGATCACTTTCTTATCACCCTTGATCTCACTCACAACCACACCCTCCTCACACACCTACAATCCTACGTCGCCCTTGGAGAAATCTTGACCTCTCCCTTCTCCGCTCTGCCTTACTCAAATCATCTCTATCATTACCCACAATAACATATTCATCTCCTCACGATCTCGCCTTTCTTTTCGACTCTGAACTCACATCCACTCTCGATATTCTCTTGCCCTTCAAGTCTCACACACACCGTCGCTTGCACCGTGCCCCATGGTTTGACATCCAATGCCTACTATCAAAGCGTCGACTCCGCCATGCTTTTCGAGTCTATCACCGCTCTCTCAGACGTGATTTCCGCTCGATCACTCCGTCTTTCCGTGATTCCTATCTTGCTCTTCGCCGGTCTCATCTCAATCTACTACGTACCAAATGCAACTCCTTCTGGCAGCATAAAATCATCACTTCATTCAACTCTAAGACTCTCTGGCATACTTTTAACTCAATCCTTGCTCGCTCCTCTTCGCCGTGCAACATCAATGCCAATGATTATTCGTCATTTCTCCAGACTAAAGTATCCACGTTGCTCTCTCACACCCCGGTCTCCATCCTATCCCACTCTGCCCAGTCTACTCTCATCCTTCCGGAACTCTTTCATCTTCTCCCTGTATCACCTACAGAAGTATCATCTGTCCTCATGTCCTTGCCCAACAAAACCTCACCTGCCGATCCCCTGCCTACCCACATATTAAAATATATATGCTCATCGATATCCCCATTTCTCACAACCTTGTTTAACTCGTCCATCCGCAGTCGTATCTTCCCTTCACACTGGAAATCCGCAATCGTTCGTCCCCTCCTTAAGAAACAATCGCTCGACCCCTCCCTTCCTTCTAGCTATCGCCCCATTTTACTACTCCCTACTCTTTCAAAGCTCTTAGAACGCCTCATCTTAATACAAATCAACGCTTATCTCTCCTCATCCAATCTGTACCCTCCTTTCCAGTCCGCTTTCCGCTCTAATCACTCGACAGAAATCGCATGCATAAAAGTGTACAACGACTTACTCATTTCTCGAGACAAGGCTCTATATAGTGTTCTCATCTCCCTCGACCTCTCCTCCGCATTCGACATTGTCGACCACTCCGTCCTCCTTTCTCGCCTTCGTTATGATTACGGCTTTTCTTCCTCCTCCGTAGCTTGGTTCGCCTCATATCCATCCGACCGTTCCTTTCGCGTCTTTTCTAATTCATCATCCTCCCCTCCCATCCCTATTTTTTGCGGGGTTCCACAAGGTTCAGTCCTAGGTCCCCTGCTTTTCTCTCTTTTGCTTGGCGATCTCTCTCCATTTATCAAACCTTACTCCTTTAACGTCATGCAATACGCCGATGACATTCTAATCTATGCTCATGCACCCGCACATCGCATACACGATATCGGCATTTCTGCCTCCAACTGTCTTTCTTCTATCTACAAACGTCTCTCCAATCTCCATCTCGTTCTAAACGCCGAAAAGTCCAAAATAATGTGGATCCTTCCCCGTAAACCAAGCATATCTCCTCCCATTGTATCTTTTGCCTCATCGATCATCCCCATAGTCCACAATCTCACTTTCTTAGGCTTCCATTTCGATGATCACCTTTCCCTTAAACCCTTCGTCCGTGACAAGGTCCGCTCATCTAACTTAATTCTCCGTGACATCCGCCGTATCCGCCCCCTTATTGACTTCCGTTCTTGTATGTCTCTTCTTTCATCGCTTCTTTTCCCTAAAATCGATTACTGCCTTAGCCTTTTCGCCAATTCTCCAAAATCCATCATCCTACCCCTACAACGAATAATCAACACCGCCGTTCAAGTGCTCTTTCGTCTCCGTCGCTTCGACCACACATCCACATATTTTGCCCAACTCTCCTGGCCCACCATCCACATCCGCATCAAACTCCGCCTTCTTCTCGTTACCTTTCGTCTCATCGCTGTCGGCTCCCCATCGTTCATCAACCTTCCTTTCTTAGACGATACTCGCCCCACCTCGCTATCGCTTCGTTCCTGTCATACCCTCTTACTCAACGTTCCTAATTACTCCAACAACTACGGTCTCCGATCCTTCCTCGTGGCCGCCTCACTCGCCTGGAATCAACTCCCTCTCGACGTCCGCCGCGCCCCCTCCTTTATCACATTCAAACACCTCCTCCGTTCACACCTTCTCGACACCTGATTCACAGTCTTGTTTTGTTGTGGTCATGTAAGCGTGCGCTGGCACGCATTTTGCACTTTAAAATAAATCCTTTTTTGTATATTTTATCTCTCTAAAATAGCTGACTTATTTTTAAGCTTTATAGAATATGAATTTGTTCATAACTCTGTAAAAACTAAATCTAAACTATATAAAGATATGAAATATATGTTTTGATATATTGATGATATATGTGTATTTAACTCATAATTTTTATTCAATTAGTGAACAAATTTATCCAGGTAGCCTTATTATTAATAAAACCAATATTAATGATAAAGAAGGTGTAAATCTAGATATGAACATTAAATTAACATCAATTAAAACTACTTTTAATTTATATCGTAAAGATGATATTTAAATTTACAAGAAACATATTTTTGCATGATCATTCATGCATACCATATAATATAAAATATAATACATTAAATAATGAAATTTTAAGAATTGCAACAATATGTAATGATATTTGTTTTCTTCAAAATCATTAAAATAATTTAATAGATACATATTTTAAAAATATGTATAAACATATCATCAAAAAGAAACTGTAAATCGCAAATTCGCGAAGAATTTGGATTATTTAAAATTGAGTGTGGATGCACCTAATAATCAAAATATAAAGAAAATTGAGTATTGAGTATACTATATATACTATATAGCAGTATTGACAACTATATGGAATTAAATAACTTAGAGTTTAATAATAACTATAAGAATAACTTAGAATTAAATAACATTTTGGAGCAATAAAATGTTAAATATGTCCTCGAGTCCCTGTAAATTTGTGATATCTCAACGATTTTGGCACACAGAGAAAGCTTTTCAAGAGAAAATGGCTGATTTAAATGTTCGATTTTTCTAACTGATGTCAATTTTCATGATTAAACAATTTAAATTGGGATCAAGGAGTCAAATAAAAATACTCGAAAACTCAATTAAATATTTAAATGAGTTCCGACTAATAAAAATTATTCATAAAGTATTTGTTAAAAGAGATTTACTTTAAATATCGAAGTTTTATGAAACTTCGATGAACTTGGCTGAGCATTTTTCAGCGTCGAAATGAACTTAGAGACAAATTCATGTTTATAGACAACTGGTGGAACACTTGTAACAGTGACATTTTTGTATCAATTGGATATTCCGTCTGATCTACGCAACAAGCATTAAATGTTATTAGTTATTGATTTTGCGAACTCGCAACATCAGCAAAAGGTGCGTTTGTTTCATGTTTTTCAAATTTTATAATTTGTTTCTTCAGCAACCTCTGGACGCTTTGATTTAAAAAGCGTAGAGGTATTAGAGGTATTATGCTTAGTAGAGTTTGATTTATCAAAACATGACGACAGCTCTATATGGTCTACACAAGTTAATATTTTAGTGACATTATTTATTAACATGAAATCAAAATATGTTCCATTTGTATTCGTTTTCCATTGGTTATTATAAATAATCAAGCTAAAAGACAACTTGCAGTTGCTGTCCACAATTGTCAAAGGTTATTTTGTAAAGTATTATTTGTTGTGTGCTGCAATGATATAAAAATATAAATACGCAGACTTAAACAAATCAATAATATTCTCAAATCATAGGTAAAATTAGCATTTGTAATTATAATTAAAAGTTTAATAATTCAAAAATTAGAATTAAAGTTGTTCACTGTCATTTCACTACATTTAGGTTTCTCTTATTAATTTATTAATTATTATATTAATTTATTATTTGTTTAAAAAACGATTATAATTTTTAGACAAAAATATAAATTTCGGAATCTACTTTAGTAGTGGATAATATTTAGACACTATTTTAATAGGGCTCAAATTATTGTAAATAACAGAATTTAAATTAATTTAAAATTATAAAAATTTAGATAACTTCGAACTTATCAAGGCTGGAATTCGATATCTATTGTAATTATACCCTTTCATAAAGTTTTTAAGTTATTTTACTTTTGTTCTCGTAACAAATGCAAATTTATACGCGTTATGATGACTCATACATGACTCATGCAGTCGCGATCAGGTACCGGACTTTCTTCATTCGCAGCTACGAAATATAGTAAACATTTATATTTCTTTCGTTAAAAGCTAGCCGGTCATTAAATTAAATAATCGAATAAGGAAAAGGTGTAAGATATTGTAGTTTAGACCAAACCCCGTTCAATATCAACATAACACTATGGAAATGTAATAACATTTTTATGCTTTTATATAAAAAGTAATAAATATTTGAAATATTTGATTTATGAATACATTTAAATCAATGCATTTAAATGATTTTGACATTTTTTACTTACTAACCTCGTAATTTATAAATATCAAACGTAAATTACTATATACAAAGGGACAAGTGTACAAATGTAAAATACTTCAAAATCATCAATTTTTCCAGTTTTATGTTTTAATTTCAATAACAAATTATTAAATACTAAATTTAAAATTCGTAATTTTAATGTATTAATGAAAAATATCTAAGCACTTACAAATCATTAGGCTTGTTAACTGACAATGCACAGCTCTCAAAATTTGTGAATGTTGGAATAGAATAATGTTTTACATTCAATAGCGTATAGCTTGTTGGATATTGCTAAATGAATAAAATATTGCTTTTTCATAAAGAATCAGTCAATTACTGATGCATTTAATCTTGATATGTTGTTCGGTTTGTTTATTCTTATAATTAGAGGATCGATTAATATCACAACAGCCAGACCCTAGATAAAAACAAAATATTATTGAAAACTTTTAACATCAGCAGATTTTGGTATTAATAAATTTGTTATTTTTTCGGTAAAAATGGCACTAAGTTTAATCGTAATTGGATTGTATTATTGGGATATTAATATTTACAAATATTCTTCAACAAATTATACTGCCAAGAAATCGCGAGATTAACAAATACTCCGTTGGAATAAGAAATTTAACATCAAACAAATTTACAGTATTTTTTACTGATCAAAGAAATATTTTGTGAAGTGCAATAACTCCTTCAGTATTGAGTAATGAGATCATATTATTTTCACGACGATAATACAATGTTATCATATTGTGATAACATAATACTAGGCATAACTATAAATGTTTACTATATTTCGTAGCTGCGAATGAAGAAAGTCCGATACCGGATTGCGACTGTATGAGTCATGTATGAGTCATCAGAACGCGTATAAATTAGGTATATATTTTATAATGTACGTTTAGAGAAAAGACTTGTTTTAAATGTGAATAAACATTGTGATCAAACTATAGAATAGAGCAATGATCTGGGTCTCCCAGAGGTAATCTATTTGCAATATAATTTCTAATAATATTTGTATAGTTGACTAATGATTCATAAAACAATCGATTTAAAAATAGTCTCTACAATATAGTAGTGTATTGTAGAAAACATAATGCTCACGATATCATTATGTTCACGAGAACGTGACCACAATGGTATATGAAAATTTCACCCGGAAGAAACATAGCGCCGATCAGACACTAACTTGGAAATTGCTTCAATTTTTTGCTTCATGTGGTTCAAAATAATTATTTAATATTACAAGTATTTAATACAGTATTGAACATAGTATATTAATTACATTTAATAGAGTATTTAGTATTACAAATATTTAATATTATTAATATTTAAAAGTATCTTATTATAATAAAAGTTAAGTTAAACAAAGCGCCAAGAGGATATTTGGATTATGCTTGACATTGGGTTATGCCTAATTCTTGACTTTTGCTAAGGGGATAGAGTTGCAGAGGTTTCCCAAATTCAACGACTGATTTCATTCTTTAAGAAATTATAATTATATTTGGTATCTTCTCATGACTAAATCTTGAGAAGAGATTTAACTTAATAACAATTGTTATTAAGATATTATTGTTATTCAATTTAGGATGTGAGAGCATAAAAGATAGTAATTGCCGTAGCGGAGCTTATGTTGAAATCGATCGAAATCAAAAGCCAGGAAGTCCAAAATCATTCAAAATTTTTAACATTCGCGGAACTCAAGAGCAAATTACAAAAGCTTATACATTTTTCATTCATATTCAGTTCTGAATATGCAGGCTAAAAGTCCATATTTTATCTAAATACTATTTTGATGTTTATTTTTTAATCGTTTTAAATTTTTTAGTTTTTTTTTCAAGTAAAAAGATAATGTAATTATTTATTAGTTATATACCTGATATTTCAAATACCGGGTTTACTAGTCCCACGACGAAGCTCGTAATAGTTCAGCCCGCTACATTTTACCGGGCTAAATTAGATTACTGGTCCGACTAATACATTTTTTAATTTATGACTCGTTGCAATGCAGCCTTTCGATTTTCTACGTAAATTAATATACGAATTTGTATTCGTATATATATCTTTATAAGTTATTGTTCTGATTATGTCCGATATTGATCGTAACTGTGAACATTTTACATGCCAAGCAGCTACTAATAAATTTTTAAAGTTTATGACTCGTTTCAATGCAGCCTTTTGATTTTCTTCGTAAATAACGAATTTATATACGAATTTCTATTCTTCTTTATATTATTAACAATAATAATATATTAATTAATAATATATATATTTTTAAGTGTTCCAATTGGAGGTAATACATTTAAGGTTGCCCGCAAATGGGCCCTATATTATACCAGGGCCCTATAATATATTAATATTAATATATTAATAATATATTAACTCATATAATAATATAATGTTTTCATTTAGCTTTTTAAGATAACAAACTCAATTTTAAACTTTTCAGGTAAAAGTTTAGTTAATCTTGACTTTTTGAGATTAATACTTAATTTTTTATTGAAGAATATTTACTTACAGCACAGAGTAGTTTGTAGAATGTTAGTAATTGAGAAAATCTACACATCGACCATATAATTAATTGAATTGATATTATCGAACATTTGTCAAACCTTTAGATTCCAGAAGATATCAGAGTAACCAAAAATCGGTTGATATTTGATATTGTTAGATCAAATTATTTAATTCAATAACAATCATTTAAATAATGATAAGATTAAAATAAATAGTTAATTAAATTAAATAATGCAATAAAATTGATATGTTCATACATTTTAATTTCATACATGAAAAATAATGATTTAAATTATGATTCGATTAAAATAAATATCACAGCACGACATGCAATTTATTAATTTATAAACAATTTCTAATACATTTTAATGCATATATTATACACCTTCCGCTAAAATGATTATGTTTTCTATAATATATTTTCTATATTTAATATAATAATATAATTTATTAGAATAAATTATATTTATTTTATATATTTTATTATCTATATTTTGGTTTCTGGCAAAACAATATAATTATTAAAGTTAATTACTGGGTAGTTACGAAACGGGTAAATGAATAAATGAATTAGCAAATATAAATAAAATCTAAGCAATTCAAACATTCAAAGTGAAAATATAAGAGTTTGCGCAGAATTCAGCTATCAATAATCGAGACTATACTAGTAATACGCATTCTGCAGATTCTTAAATTAGACGCTTAATAGACAAATAGGAAATATCAAGGTAAATAGATTGTAATCTTATTATGTTGCACATCCGACATATGCCGTGTGTGCAACAAATTATAGAAAAATCTGTTCCAGAAATGAGGCGAATTTTGGTTTCCGGCAACACAATATAATTAATAATCAAATTACTGGGTATTAACGAGTTTTGGAATAAAACTAATTCCTTCGTTCCTGTTTAAATTTATAAAATATATTTATTTAAAAGTTATTTTTTAGTTATTTAAAAGTTACTTAAGAGTATATTTATTTAAAAGTTATCTTTTAGTTAATAATTATTAACTGAAATGTCATTGTCTGTCAATACAAGATGACAGACACATACTGCGAATGAATGAGATTATCTCAAAATGTTTGGAAAGATAAAATTATATAAAATATGTTTCTAGTAATAACTTTGTATTCATATGCAAAAAGCTTCATTCTGTGTCCTAAAATGTTTTATCAAACTTTGGTCATTGATATTTCACTTTTAGCCTAAAACCTTTACCTTTCCATATCCGTACATCTTCCGTTGATAATATAATTTTTCTAATAAAAGTTTTTTTAATTAATAATTATTTTATTATTATACTTCTGAATGTATCTTTAACTGGGATACGCAATGCCTCTAAGACAGAACAAAGATTGAATTTTTATCTTCAGAAAATTTTCTGAAGATGCTAACAGAAGTTAGAGAAATATCAAAAATAATTACGTCTTTTCTTTGATCCAGCTCCAACAATTATTTATCAGTATCAACTATTTAAAATATTCTCATATAATTAATTTTTATGAAATATAAATTATTATTTTACTTTTTAATATAATAAATGTATTTATTTTTACATTTCATAAACATTTCATCTTTTTGTCATCTTTTTTCATCTTTATTTATTTCATAAAGTCATTTTTTAAATTGAAATTAAACTTTTTGTACGGAAAGAACCTGTAAGAAGGAACAAAGCGAGAATTGATTTTTGTTTTGCTCCTTTTTGTTTTACTCAATTGTTTTTCAACTGATTTTTTGTTAGGAAAGCATATAACGTTTTCGGAAAGAAATAGCACACCAGACGGTGGTCATTTGAGTGTATGATGGTCGATTGAGTTTAATATATTATCAAAAACGAAATTTTAATCATCGTTTAAGTACAGCCATTTTTAATTAATCAATATATTAAAATTGAAATAGATCATATCAGATCAGGTAACTGAGTCTAAGTATATTAAGTTGTTTATAAATTAAAAATAATTACATAATAAATAATTAAATAATAAATAATTAAATATCAACTAATTAAATAATAAATAATAATAAAAAATTTAATCATTTTATAAAATATTTTATATAACTCATATCAAGTTAAAAAATTTGAAATTTAAAATAAAAATCAATTTTTATGAATTTACTAATAAATAACAGACGATTCACCAGGATAAGGATTAGAAGTAATCAGGAGGAACTGCTATAATATTAGATTTCGGCCCCTATTCCTCGATCCAACATAGAGCAGGGCCAAATACATGCTAATGACGTATTTCCATTGATGAAATGTGTTTGTCTAGTATCTTGTTCTAGTACAAAGTATATTATTTACCCATAAAAAATTTTCAGCAAAAAAGTTAAAGTTAATTTTTAATATTATTGTGTTGATTTATATATTTTACTATTTTCTGCTTGATTTTATTTTTATAGTAACCTAGTTTAAAATATGTATCTATTAAATTATTTAAATGATTTTGAAGAAAACCAATATCATTACATATTGTTGCAATTCTTACCAATACCTACGTATCACGTTTCAGTCCTTTTAATGTTGGCTTACGATCACTCGACTCGTCTCTTTTTATTGGAATAATTTCTGATTTTAAATTAAATCTGCGTTGGTAGGGGAAGGTGCAACCTTCATTTTGAAAACCTACCTATTTCTCCTAATGATTGATTACCAGTATCAAAACATTCATCTATAGTTTTTTCCTAATATTAAGTTAATATACCTATGCAGTCATTGTTACTATTGAAATTTTGATAACTACTTTATTCTGCACGCTAATTTAATCTTATCTATAAGCCAACAGCAGTACGCTACATTTCAGTATTGGTGAACCTCATCAGATACTGATCCAATACCTACGTTTCCCGTTTTGGTCCTTTTAATGTTGGCTGACGAACACTCGACTTGTCTGCTTTATTGGTAATTAGATCGAATGAAGGACTTATTACATTAAGAAATTTAATTTAAATATTTTTTGATTTCAAATTTAATCATCATTAATGGAGAAAGGTTTTACCTTCCCTACTAACACTTTCATATTAATAAATATATTAATATAAAATATATTAATAGAAAATATCCATATATAAAATATATTTGATATATTTATATTTTATTATTATGTCTACAGGGCTTTGACCGAAAAGGCCGTTCTGCCCACTCATCGTACAACACAACACATTAAAAACAAAATATCAGTAACGAGCAATTCGAGGATAGTTTTCTATTGTTGTCTGTATCCACATGTATTATCCAACTGTTGACCAAATCCTTAAATTGTCTCTGTGATGATGCAGCCACGATATTATGTGGTTAAGAGTTCCACAACTTTAACACTCTGCATGACAATCGCGATACCATTGTAGACCTTCCAATTTGCCTTGAGCAACATGAGTGAATGGCCCCTATGACTTTGTAGGACATTCATTCATTAATCTTAATTATACGCCAACTTTAGCACGCTACATTTCAGTATTGGTGGACCTTATCAGCTACTGATACAATACCTACATTTCACGTTTCAGTCCTTTAAATGTTGGCTGACAGTCACTCGACCCTTCTGCTTTTATCGGCATTTAGATTTAATGAAATATTATTCATTATAAATTGGATTTCAGTAGCCGGTGAGGTCTATCAATTCTGAAATATAACATACTGCTATTGGTTTAAAAATATAGGATTGAAGAAAAGTGCAGAATAAAAAAGTCATTAAAATTTTAATTGATTTATTTAAAGACTTCTTTTAATATATTCCACAAAAGTAAATACAATAAGGTATTGGTAATACGTTTCGTGAACATTATACATTTTATTAATTTAATCACAGGTATAAAAAATAAATTACAGATTTATTATACAATTATAAGCTGAATTATATAAATGTTATTAATAATGAATTTAAGCAGACATTTAGATGAAATAGTAAATATCAAAATATATCAAATTTTAGTTAAGCAAATATAAACACTAAAATTGTCTAATATTTTTTATTTTTTATTTGGTGTCATTTGAAAACTTACAAAGACAGCGAGCTTGTAAGCGTAAATAAGATCGCACATGCTATTGTAATACAGTTGGAAACGTTTGACATCATATGAAATATTTATATTTATATTCATACGAACAAAGGAAAAGGCGCGATTTAAGATAATGTGATTAAAAGCTTTGAGCAAAATTAAATTGTTTATTGTAAATTACTAATATAATAATAACTTTTAAAAACAATATTGAATAAACTATATTTTTGAAAAATATTGAATTGTCATATCTTTAAAATGCACAGAAGAAGTGAAAAACAGTGGGTTGGCAACAAAGAGATCGCGATCGACAGGTCGATCGAGAGGTTAATTTTGGTAGATTGTCGATCGCTCTCAATACCTGGAGTGGAATACCTTATACAATGGATTTCTTAGAGATTCTAGATAACAAAATTTTCAGCTCGAGTTTAATGCATTCTGAGAATTTGATAATGTAATTATAGAATTACGACAGTCTGACACAGTCATCTTCACAAACGCAGCATTTTTACTTTTGTGTTACACTTGTCAGGAAATGTATGAAGAATTCAACTGTTAAGACCTGATTCATCAACGAGCACATTCAGTTAACTTTAATATTTGGTAATGTCATTCGTTAACTTCTTTTTGGTATTAATAAGGAGCTAACTATGTTGTGAATCAATATTATTTATCAATAATACTGATTCACAAAAATATAATTGTTGAAGAAATTGGAAGGTAGGGAATTTATTTGAAAATTTTTACAAATTTTCAGTCGCTCCTAGCGACCTTCTTCAGGCACAATTTCTTCGACAAATATGAGTGGGAATTTTTACCAATAATATAATTAATCAATAATATTAAATCAGCTAACTGAGTCTACGTATTTATATATAATTATAAAATAAACAAAACATAATAATGCTAAACCAAAATTTAATAATTAAATAATAAAATTAATAATTGTTTTAGATTTTATATAATTTAAATCAAGTTAAAATAAAAAATTGAAATTTAAAATAAACGTCATTTTTATGAATTGACTAATAAATAACAGACGTTGTGTCAGAATAAGAATTATAGGTCATCAGGAGGAACTGATATGCTATCAGGTTTCGGCCCTAACTCTTCTACCCAACATAGCAGCGGGGCCAAATATGTGTTAAGGACGTATTTCCTCTTATTAAATTTGATTATATAGTATCGTATTCTAATACAAAGTATATTATTTATTATCCATAAAAATTCGTTACTTAAGAGTTTAAATTTATTCTTTATATTATTGTGTTGATTTATATATTTTACTATTTTCGGCTTGATGTTATTATTATAGTAACCTAGTTTAAAACATATATCTATTAAATTATTTAAATGATTTTGAAGAAAATCAATATCGTTACAAATTAATACAATTCTTAAAATTTCATTATTTAGTGTATTATTTTTTATATCATATGGTATGTATGAATGCTCATGCAAAAATATGTTTCTTGTAAATTTAAATATGTCATCTTTACGAAATAAATTAATAGTAGTTTTAGTTAATGTTAATTTAATGTTCATATCTAAATTTACACCTTCTTTATCATCAACATTGGTTTCTAAGAATAAGGCTTTCTGGATAAATTTGTTGGCTTATAGAATAAAAATTATTAGAATTAAATACACATATATCATCAATGTATCGAAACATATATTTATATATTTATATAGTTTAGATTTAGTTTTTACACAGTTATGAACAAATTCATATTCTATAAAGCTTAAAAACAAGTCAGCTATAATTGGGCTACTATTACCACCCATTGGAACACCTTTTACTTGTCTAAATATAGATGCCCCTACTTTTAAATAATTTTGATTTATCAAAATATTTAAGGATTCTATTAATTCAATTTTATCCATATATTTATATTTACTTGATGGTTTAATTTTTGTTAGATAAGCGTTATATTATTATAACATATATATGTATATCTTGTTCCGAATATAAGATTAATTAATTTTACTTACGCTTCTTTAATATCTACTAAATCTAGATTTGTATAAAGCGTACTAAAATCGTATGTATTTATATTTTGGAAATTTATTCCTTTTGTCTGTTCTAAAAATTCTTTTGTAGAATTAATTTTGAAGTAGTGTTTTATACCAGAATTAATTTCGATTATCTACTTTGAGTATTTTATTCATATAGACAGAAAGTGGTTTTAATGTACATTTAAAATCACTTCATATGAACCTAGGTTTTATTGAATTTTTATGTAATTTTGGATTCCAATATAATATAGGTATAGTTTTATTATCTGATTCAACCTTTATACCCTATTTATCCATTATAGAACAGTGACTTGTAATAATTGTTTCAAAACTCAACTGACTACGTTCATATGTTGGATTTACATTAAAATCATTAGAATTAGCCTCTTTCATTAGTATATCATAATAAAGCTTTTTGCATGTGAAGACAAAGTTATTCTAGCTTTATCAATAGCTGTTATTATATAGTTATGCTTTAATTTAGTAAGTACAGCATACATATCTTTATTAATTTGATCTTTCCTTTTATAATTGTTTGTTATTTTCATTTTATTTTTAATTTTATCAATTATATAATCTTTCCAAATGTTTATCTTAGATATATTCGAGCTTTCACTATTAACCAGCTTACTAAAGTAAGCATTTAAGTTATTGTATAACGAATTGTAAATTTTATTTTTGTCGTTGTCATTATTTAATCTATGTTTATACCCTTTTGATAGCAGCTTTCTTAATTCACAATTTTCAATTAATTCTAGATTATGGGTACATATATGTTCATTTATTTTATCAAAACTAAGACTTTTACAATTGCATTATGTTTCCATTATGTTTCTAATATTATCGTTACATATTGATTTTAATTCTTTATTATAATTACAAATTTTTCGTCCTAATGGCGGTAGGAGTTTATACCTTATTTTAGGAATATATTTACTTAAATCTGATCCTATTATTTCTTTACTTTTAGAATTATTTAAAAGTTCGGCTATATTTATGTTATCTATACATTTATTAATGAAGTTTATGGTTAATGTATATTTTCTATTGTTATTATTAACATTTATTGTACGATTATAGTATTTTGTATTACAATAACTGTCTATTATACAACTTAGCCTATCATAGTTGTTAATTAATTTTTGATTTATTGAACATATGATATCTTTAGAAAAACTTCTTATATTTACATAAAGATCTTTTAGCTTTTTATCACTTAAAAGTTGTTTCAATATTTCTAATTGTTCATTTATATACATATCTTTTTTAATATTTTTAACTCTATTTTTCCTATTCCTTTTATCACCATGACTTCTTGGTTTGCGTTTAACCGGATTATTATAATATAGTTGTTTGCTATGTATTATACTACTTCTGCCAATTCCTTGTACCAAGTCATTCAATCCTAATGGGTACATGGAATTAGGAGTTTTAATCCAAAAAGCTTTTCTTTCTAATAGTTTTTGATTTAATATTGAAATGTTTTCTTCGATAATATGTTATTCAAAAAATTCAATCAAGTAAATATATGTATATATGGAAACCAAAAGTCCTTACAACCGAGAAAAGAAAAGCAAAAAAATAAAACATGTTGTTACACGAATCCATGAAAGTCTGTCTTGAGCCACCTTCTCCAAATGATGCACAGTGTCATTTGGCATATGTTGCAGTGGATTTATTCTTGCAATCCGCCTAAGCCATCTATTTTCTGTAGCCATTACTTTTCTGGTGTGCTAATTTTTTCAGGCCAGCATTCCGATCCGTACAACAGAACTGGACGAACTATCGAAGTGTAAACTCGAACTTTAGTTTTCATTGATAGCTTTCTATCAATGAAAACTGATAGATAAATATGGTATCAGGCCATACCTTATTTAGTCGGTTAAAACTTTTGCTTGCTGTTACAATGCGATTGGCTATTTCATCATCACATTTGCATTCGTTGGATATTACCGTACCCAGGTATTAAAAGGCGTGCACATGTTCTTAAAAAGCGGGGAAGTTTGCATCCCAAGGTGTTTACATTGTAAAATATAAACTGCTTCACGTGATCACGTTTAAGGGATTAAGTAATGGCCAATAGCCAGATAGCGTAGCGCGTTGAGTGAAGGTGATAGATCTTCATCAATCTATTCCAGCATGCAACTGCCTTAAGTAGGGCAGCCCCCTTTTCAGATGCTGTTAGATGGTCCGTTGTAAGTTTAGTCTGACTCAACTAAACTAGGTAGCGACACCGAAAAAGCAACGTTAAAAATTATGACTTGAACGTTACATGTATTCAATCAGATTGGAAAAATACGTAAGTACTAATGATTTTAATTTTAGATATTTTAAATGTAACAGAAAAATTGTATAGTTTGTGATGTTATAAATAATAATAATTGTTTTGTAAGTAATACGACGAACAAATGTTTTTCGTCAAATATTAATGTAGAGGAAATTTATTGGGGCAATGCGTCTTTCAACTTGGCCAAATGAAAGAAATTAAATAAAACATTGTGCAACGACTTCATTTGAAATAATATCAATATTTGATAGTCAACCGCTAGTCCCCAACAAGCAATAAGAAATTAAACAGGTTTATCAAGTTAGGCGTAAACTTAACCCATCGATCTCCTTTAAAGATTTTTGCGCTAACACCGAGCACTCAAATACGTGGGATAAAGACTCACATCTACCACCACAGAAAAAACACACACGAAACTCCAAGTTTATGGACGGGTATCCGAGTGCAACAAAACTTGTCGTGATATGCGTGTAAAGAAACCCTCCAAACGAGGGGCGTTTAGAAGCACACGGAGACTGCCAACTCGTTTGCGTATAAACTGGGAGAGTGTATAGGTGATGATCTAGCTTGCTAACCTTATCTGTAAAGTATTTTTTATTTTGAATATAATGTACCGTATCTTGGGCTCCGATCATATTTTGTAAATACTCCGTACATAACTCGACTTTAGATAAAACATAAACCGCGGTGGTCGAGCACTTTGGAGAGACGCCTATAACACGCTTAATGAATCTGCTTAGCCGTCGTAAGGTCCGCCCAGATTGCTGAAAGCGCGTACGACAAAATCGGTAGAAGCATGACATGAAAATACTGAAGAGCACCACCAAAGGAAAGATTACCTTAACATTTAACTCGCGAAGTGACTATAACGATTTTCGCACATTTCTTTTCGATATGAAACTTAAAAGACCACCTACTCGTCGATAGCAACCCCAAGTACGTGTATTGATTATTGAACTCTACCTTCCTGCTGTTTAAACTAATCTTGTCATGTGAGCACAATCTGCCACCTTTACAAAACTTTACTACCTTTGTTTTATCGATATTCACTTCAATTAGATTATTTTAAGAGTAGTTAGCTAGTGGTTACGTTTTGAGCCGATTCCAGATCTTTCGTTAGAATAACTAAGTCATCAGCATAAAGAACAGAACTTGAAATTTGACATTCGTTTTTCAGATGAGACGGCAAATCATGAATATAAACAGAGAAAAAGATAGGACTAAGCGGATCTCCCTGCATCACACCGCGGCTAGCAATTATTGTGTATGATGAAATAAGTCCGTTGAAGACATTTAACGAATTGGCATAGAGGATATTGCACGAGAGTTTCAGCATACGACCAGATATCCGGAAATCCATCGACAATTTACGGGTGAGTATTTCTCGATTGACCGAATCAAAGGCTTTTTTAAAGTCAACAAAGATAGCATATAAATGACTCTTGCGTTCGAATTGTAATAACACTTGTTCACGAACTACCTTAATTGCATCTACCGTTGATCGGAGAGGTCGGAAACCAAATTGTTCTGGCGGCAACAGATAATCACGGTGTTTCGATAATCAATTGGTTATAAGAGTGGACAAAAATTTATAGGTATGATTTAGCAGGGCAATTCCACGTTAATAGTTAGTATAACTTATATCCCCTTTACAATTATACAGGATTTTTATTACAGCTTGCTTCCATGACACCGGCATTTGATAACCGTATAGGACATAATTGAATAAATTTAGCCAATAACTCGATAATAAATGAAAGGAATCTTTAATTTGTTCAACACACAGTTGGTCAGGGCCGGCCGCCTTATTATTAGACAGAAAAGAGAGCAAGTTCCAATTTGGCCAACGAAAATTGAGCATTTAGTTGGTCATTGTCACTGCCCAAGCATAGCAATGTTATCCGCGCATTATTATTACGACACATTGGGAGGTCTTGTGAATTCACGAGAATATCGTTAAAGTGCTTAAACCAACGGTTCATCGGGATGCCGGAGGTACTAACATTGTTTTTCTTTGCAGTTTCCAGGAGCATCGTTCTGCTTGTCGCAAGCGTTTGTATTCTTCCTTTAATAATATTGATTTGCGAAATTTTGATAACATCGTACAATACACACGCCGTAAGAAAATAAAATTCATATTAATATCATGATCAAACCGACGGCTTGTGCCCATAAATATGAGCTTTCTCCGTAGCTGGACAAGGGGTATTGACTTACGATGTATCTTGTTTCCATAATGTTGAGAATTGCGGTTAGAGAGTGGATGACATGCGGTGAGAAGGCATTCACTGATTTCGGAGAAACTTACTTCTGTTTCATATGCATTTAGAAGATCAACCGCGTCTTTAATCATATTATGATTCAAATTCCTGAAACAAAGTTTTCTGTTAATTTGTGAAGGCAAGGATTTCTCTATTAGCGTGTTAATATGATTTTCTAGAATGAAAGATACAGATTTGTGTTTGCGGAGTAAAGCTCATTCGGATGCAATCTCCAGTTTAACCTTTTTGACGCTAACATGAAATAAAACGCTAACATGTAAATATGAAATCGATGCAACTTCGCCCATTGTGAGACTCATAAGTCCATCCTTCTACGGGTACAAGCAACTCAAGACCAAACTCACTGAAAAAGTATGACAGTTGCTTAAGTTTAGATGAGACAGGGTTCATAAAACGTGCATTAAAATCTCCCGCAACGATTATGGACTTTTCAGAAGATAAATCACTTAAAAAAGGCGAAACTTTATCGATGATATCACAATCCGACATCAATGGGTTAACATAGCAACCTATTAAAGAATACCACATGAATCTATACATATTACGTTAGATGACATTTTAACTTCCCAGTTTGTAAAGCTTGGACTAAAAGCAAGGGACACGCCACTGAAGGGTCGACCACGGTTACCCAACAATGCTGGACTATTAAAATTGTAATAGTTAGGTAAGGACATTAATTGAGTTGAAATAGTTTCAGTAAGGACTATTAAATCAAACGAAGAAAACCAGGAAGTTATACCCACTGATATTAAATAGTTTAGTCCCTCGACATTAAATAGGAGTAATCGGAGTAAATTTGACTTATTGGTCTGGAAGTAAGTTCGAATACTATCTTGGGCTAGTCATATGGATATCTCTTCAGCCCCAGATTTATTCTCATCGGTAGCCTTTTTGGAATAACTTGGCACTACGCGACAATCTCGAATGCGATAAACAATGTTAGGATTTTTAACACGCTTCTGATGAAGCTTTTTCCGTAACGATCTTTGAATATCACGTTCTGGGATGGACAAGTCTGCATTCACAAAAACATCATGGAAATTCATCGAATCTTTCAATAAGTGAGTTCTTGAAAGCAGCTGAGTAACGGTGGACTCGTCGACATTCATTAAGATCCACGGTGGTGTATCAACTCGTTTTGCTGAGAAACGCTGTAGTTTTACCTTGTTATCAGAAGGCAAATGCACGCTTAGCAAAAAGCAAATTTCCTTGACTAATCGAAGATCATCACCCGACTGCCTACGACTACGGATAATAACGTTTGAAAATCTATGTGAATCCCTACTAGACGTTTGCGCCTATTTTAAAGGTGCAAACTAATAATAATTGTAACTGCAATACCGCAGTTGTAGTGTATCTAATACAGTGTACATGTGGATTGCAATATATAGGAAAAACATATCAAATGTTAAAAACTAGGTTTAGGTAACACATATATAATATACAGCATAATAGTCAAACTATATTTCATAAGCATATGAGATCAATAGAACAAGATATTAAAAACTGTAAGTTATTTATTTTAGATCATATTATTGAAGAAAATAAGGCAATATTAAATCAAATACTATTAGAAAGAAAAGCTTTTTGGATTAAAACTCCTAATTCCATGTACCCGTTAGGACTGAATGGTGTGGTACAAGGAATTGGCAGACGTAGTAAATAATAAACAATTAAATTATAATAATCCGATTAAACGCAAGACAAGAAGTCATGGCGATAAAAGGAATAGGAAAAATAAACTTAAAAATATTAAAACATATATGGATATATAATAGACAGTTATATATTAGACAATGTATAATATATAATTATATATAAGTTGTATAATAGAGAGTTATTGTAATATAAAATACTAAAATCGGACAATAAATGTTAATAATAACAATAAAAAAACATTAACCATAAAATTCATTAATAAATATATAGATAACGTAAATATAGCCGGACTTTTAAATAATTCTAAAAGTAAAGAAATAATAGGGTCAGATTTAAGTAAATATATTCCTAAAATAAGGTATAAACTCCTACCACTATTAGGACGAAAAAATTGTAATTATAATAAAGAATTAAAATCAATATGTAACGATAATATTATAAACATCATAGAACCTGAATGCAATTGCACAAGTCTTAATTTTGATAAAATAAATGAACATATATGCACTCATAATCTAGGATTAATTGAAAACAATGAATTAAAGAAAATGCTATCAAAAGGGTATAATATATAATATTTTAATAATAGCATTTACATATTGAGGGTTATCCTCAAACGGATCCAGTGAAATTGTTTTTTGTTCAGACTTTGAAATTACTCTCGCTAAGTTGTTTCTTCATTATATCAATTATTCGTAGTATTAATATCTGAGCGTAAAGTATATGAGTATCGTCTGACAAATAATTTTTCCCTTATTGTCATCGAAACCGTCTTCGCGATTACAGTAGATATCATATTCCGAGATCTGCGAATAATTTGGGCATATTGGTCATTTTTATTCTCACTTTATTTCTGGACAATCCGTTTCAATAATTTATCAGTTGTCTTTCCAAAACCTCCAACCTTTGAGATCACTATCGTCAAGAAATTTGCATTCTCAACTAATCTGATTCGCTATTCGTACTTTGCGACTTTTCTGCGCTCGTGATAACCAAATGAACAGTCATTTCTAGATCAAGCATAAGAGGAGCAAGTGAATTGTATATAGATATATCCAAGAAGGATCTCTCCGTAATGTGCCCATAAAGTCCAGATCAGTTTATATCAGCTCTCGCATTTCTGTCTCTTGTCGTTGTTGTCTTTTCAAATAGGATATTGTATGTTACTGGGCGTAATGTAGGCTCTTTTATAACATTATGACATGTGGATCCAAGTAGTTGTGCGAACGCATTTACCACGGCATTGTGTCGGATAAAAGTGGAACCCATACTCTTACATGACAAGACATGCGAGACCGTAAAAGAAACTCCACATTGATAATCCTTTCCAATAAAAGCGTGATTCCAATTATACCTTGCAGAAAGGACATCATGGAACTCAGTAGAATTAAGGAATAGCTCTCTCATGTCATTGCGTGGGCTGAGCCAGGATGATGCTCCGATGACACTTGCATTTCGCATGACTGTCTCTAAGTCCATTCCTGAGGAAGCGATCACCTCCGTTTTTACATTCATTACCCGATATTCTTTCTCTTTTCTGATTGACACAATTACGGCCTTTTGCAAAAATTGCAACTCCTCTCCATAATGACCGTCCATTGCTGGCTCACAAATCCTGAGGGAGTTTATGTATTCATCGGTTAAAATGCATGTAATATCCCGGATTCCCAGGCCTCCGTGATGATTCGGAAGTGTTAAAATCTTCTCAATTTCTCTGCCGTCAATATGCGTGCCCAACATCCTAGGCAGTAACTTCCCAAATAATAACGAACGATAATGCACAAACCAGCTCGATTCTGTTTTGCAGGTTCGAAGAAGGTGAATCTGTCTGTGTTGCAAAGCCCTTGTAAGTAAAATGTATCCCGCAAAGGACTCGTAATCAACTACTTTATAAGCTTATTCATTTCCTCCACCCATACTTTAGCACATTCATAGCATTTATTTTCCACGAATTCTGAATTTTCAATTAAGCTACCAAGATATCTCACATCGTCATATTTCATTTAAACTTTGTCTATGTTTAATATATTTTCTTTCTCTACAACGATTCTGTCCTTTAAAAGTATAGTAGACTTTGCAGGATTGGCATAATATCCGAATATTGGCCTTTAAGCTTTTAATATTTCCCAGACACGTGATATCTCATCGATCGATCCAACACATGCACCGTCATCTGCATACCATTTATGGGTTGCACCTGGTGCAACCCTTTGCAATTCATGTATTATAGGTAAAATAGAAATGTCGAACGCTGCCATCGATAAAGGATCCCCTTGCGAAGACTCCTCTGAGGACAACAATGTGATATCACTCAAGATTAACTGGGAAGGTACTCCATACGTATTTTTCAAAATACAATTTAATGAAGGACATATATGCTTCATATTTTGAAGAGCCATTTTTCGATTCAGATTATTGAATGCATTTTTAGCATCTATCAGAAGTATACATCTACTATTGTCTTCTTCGAAAGCATTACGAACAGAGTGTATCGCTGATTCAATTCCGCTTCGTTGCCCGGCACAAAATTGTGTATCCATGCAAACCGACATGATATCCTCCCTTACGTGCCTATTACTACTCTTCCTACAATTCTTCGTATAACCTCACCTATCCCAATAGGTCTAACACCTGGATCTTTGTCTACTGGTATTAGTCTACATGCTGTATATGCAATGAGTTATAGAAGATCTACAGTTTCCGTTGCTATTTTAATTGCAAAGTCACATATTAACGAGGTAAGTCTGCTAGATTCATGACCATGTTCCGTAAGAAGTTTGTACCAGTTACAAGCATCCATACCAGATGGGCCTGCTGAGCCTTTGGTGTTCTTGGCAGTAAATATAGATTAAATAATAATAAGAATAAAAATAAAGATTACAATTCGTTAAATGCTTACTTTGATAAGTTGATTAATAGTAAAAGCTTAAATACATCAAAGATAGACATTTGGAAAACTAATATATAAAATTAGAGAGGAAATGAAAATAACAAACAATTATATAAGAAACAATAAAATTAATAAAGATATGTATACATAACTTACTAAATTAAAGCATAATCATATAATAACAACTATTGATAAAGATAGTAATAACTTTGTCTTGGCATGCGAAAAGCTTTATTATGATATACTGATGAAAGAAGTTAATTATAATTTACTTCTAAAATTACTTTTTAAAACTACTTTCTGTATATATGAATAAAATACCTAAAGTAATTAAAGCACACTTAAAAAATATTGCAAGGTAATCGAAATTAATACTGGTATAAAACACTATTTCAGTATTAATTCTGCAAAAAAATCTTTAGAACACACAAAAAAATAAAATTTCAGAATATAAATACGATTTTAGTACGCTTTATACAAATCTAGATTTAGTTAAAGATGCATTAGAAAAAATTAATTAATCTTATATTCGGAAAAAGATATCAAACGCCTATCTAACAAAAATTAAACCTTCAAGTAAATAGATAAAATTGAATTCATAGAATCCTTTTCATTTTCATAAAAAAATGAAAATAACAAACAATTATAAAAGGAAAGATCAAATTAATAAAGATATGTATGCTGTACTTACTAAATTAAAGCATAACTATATAATAACAGCTATTGATAAAGCTAGAATAACTTTGTCTTCACATGCAAAAAGCTTTATTATGATATACTAATGAAAGAGGCTAATTCTAATGATTTAAATGTAAATCCAACATATGAACGTAGTCAGTTGAGTTTTGAAACAATTATTACAAGTCACTGTTCTATAATGGATAAATAGGGTATAAAGGTTGAATCAGATAATAAAACTATACCTATATTATATTAGAATCCAAAGTTACATAAAAATCCAATAAAACCTAGGTTCATATGAAGTGATTTTAAATGTACATTAAAACCACTTTCTGTCTATATGAATAAAATACTTGAAGTAATTAAAGCACACTTAAAAAATATTGCAAGGTAATCGAAATTAATACTGGTATAAAACACTATTTCAGCATTAATTCTACAAAAGAATTTTTAGAACAGACAAGAGGAATAAATTTTCAAAATATAAATACATACAATTTTACTACGCTTTATACAAATCTAGATTTAGTAGATATTAAAGAAGCGTTAGAAAAATTAATATAGCCGCCAGCCAGGCAGCGGGAATTGATCTACTGTGTATTGAACGCGTTAATCCGACCTTTGACATATTTGGCAAAAACGACGTCTCTTCGATAACAAGATACTTAGTCTGAATCATGATATCTTATAAACGTCTGCTTACACTAAGTCTGCATGGAGAAATATAAGATATCAAAAGCTTCCTAAGGTTTGGTGTTTATCTTTAGACGTCTACCACGCCAAATTCTGTACGCCTAGACTCCCTTTCCGCATTCGCATCGATCGTTGTCGCTATCGATTTTGACCAAAAGAGTGTTCAGCTCTTTTGCATGTTTTGACCAGTTCTGTATTATCTTCGTGGTCATTGAAACAAGTCGACAAAGGGATCCAGAAAGATCACGTGTATTTTTTCGCACTGTTGCATGCCTGACCCGATTTTAGATTTCCAAATTCATCTGAAGCAAGTAAGCTCAAAAACCAAAGCACCAGGATTTTGATATGAATTATTTGATTTATTTGACTTATTGTATTTTTAATTCTGCCCCACCGAAAGGCAATATGGAAATAAATTTCTGCACTACGAAATTTCTGCATTCTACGCGAATTGTACCGTATCTATTTATAGGCCTATGCTGTTCGTAAGGCCGTTGTTATTATGTTTACGAGGATACAGAAGAGAACTCAACAATCCTAATCGATCAAACTTCAACGTCAAATTTTCTTTCTCAATGCATAGCGATAAAATCGAGCCAGAAAAGTTCGATACAGACCTTCCATCAATGTATCATTTACAACAATGTCGTTGAACTCTGACATGATAAGAAATATATATGGTCCGTTTTCAGGTAACCGATCAATATAAGTTTTAAATAAATTCTTGACGATTATTAATAACTTAAATTGCTATTTTCGATTATTACGAGTCAAAATGAATGTTACCTCAAAAGAGAATACTTATTGAATTAAGGTTAAATTAATTTACTGATATTTTAATTATTTTTTGCTTGTTAGAAAAACTTGTTCTATTTTAACCATATTCTATCCAGACTGTTATCAGCAAAATTGCTAAACTTAGTTGGTTCTTTTTCTCCAAAAATAACAGATTAATAAACACTGTTCTATGCAAGAAAGCAAGCCCTTTATCCTTTAGTGTTTATCTTTCAATGTCTTCTTTTAAACCTAAAACCAGCGTTGTTTTTCAGTAATATGATATATCTGAAACACAACGTTGCTTGCCTGCAACAACCAGCAATATCAAGTGAACCCGTTATTCTGTCTGCCTACACACGATTACAATATACGAAAATTAATATTGTAACTTCTCGATCCACGGTAATAATAAAGGCTAATTTGTCCAGAACTTATATCACCATTTTGAAGATGTGATATTTCTGATGATACTTTTTAGTTATGGTATGTTCATATTACACAGTTTTATATAACACTATGGTGTGGCTGACAGTAATTATTGCAGCAGAAGAAATAAGAGAGAAGAGATAATCAGTTTCTTAGAAGAATATTCGCTCAGGATAAATTGTCATTACACGAAGAGTTTGTTACGGGGACACGTTTTTTCTATAGTAGTTGAAACCTCAACTATATGTAATTATATGAGAACAGAAGACTATTTACCGTCGTGTTGCTATATTTTCACACCGTTGCTGTAGTTGGGTATGCTTCTTTAATGATTATTTTTAACTTAATAAAAAACCTCGTAACTGCGACGTGGTTTTACTAACGTCATATAGTGTATATACGCGAATAAACGGTAAAGTAATAGGCAAAAATACTTATCGGTTCAGATTTTGTTTAAGTAAAATACCTTTAGCTTTAGATTAGGCCAGCGTACAAAAATAAATATTAATTATATTAGATTTTTTATAATATTTAATTATTATAAGATATAAATTAAATGCTCGTTATTCGATGTAATATCTTTAAAATACTAATATAGAATGTATTTTTATGTTTCGTTTAATCTTCAATCAACTTTATATTATGAAATAACCAGAAAGTTTAGTATAGCTACAATTTAATAATTAAATTATTTATTAATTATTTCGATTATACAATATTAAAAATTTAGGTGCAATTACAATATACACAGTGTTCAATGAAAGTATTATAGAAAAATAGAAAAAATAAAAAAAACTTTATTTTCTTAAATAATTTTATTTTCATCTTGGTAACGTAAATTTTCAGCTTTTAAATTTTATTAATTAATAAAATCGAAAAATAGCTAATTTGAAGCTGTGATCGTAATTGACAGTAAACATAGATTTAATATCTGCATTATAAATAACAAAAACGTTTGGATTGGATTTCAATTTGGAAATAAACTAGAGTGACACTACACTGTACTTATCGTGTTAACTGCACGACATGTATTTTACATCATTGATCAGTACAAATGCCGTATATGTAAGAGATACATCCATGGCTTTTATGGAAAATCAGTAATTCGTAATTTCTCCAGACCAAAATATCCACGTTGCTCTGTCACACTCCGTCTCAATCCCAACCCACTCTTCATCGCCTCGCCTCATCATCTCGGAACGCTTTTTCATCTACTTCATGTATCACTTGCCGAAGTCTCATATGTCCTTATGTTTTTGCCCAACAAAACATCAAATGTCAATCGCCTGCCTACCCCATACTTAAATATATATGCTCACCGATATCCCCTTTCTTCACCACATTGTTTAACTCACCCATCTGCAGTCGTATCTTCCCTTTACACTGGAAATCTGCCATCGTTCGTTCCATCCTTAAGGAACAATCGATCTACCACCTTCTTCCGTCTTGCAATCGCCCTATTTCACTCGCTCTACTCTTTCTAAGCTCTTAAAACGCACCATCTTAATACAAATCAACGTTTGTCTCCCTTCATCCAATCTGTACCCTCATTTCCAATCCGCTTTCCGCTTTAATCACTCTACCAAAATCACTCACATGAAAGTTTACAACGACTTACTAATTTCTCGTAACAATGCTCTATATAGTGTTTTCATCTCCCTCAATCTCTCCTCCGTCTTCGACATCGTTGACTATTTCATCCTCCTTTCTCGCTTTCGTTATGATTACGGCTTTTATTTCTATTTCGTAGCATGGTTTGCCTCATATCTTTCAGACCGTTATTTTTTGCGTCTGTTCAAATTCATCATCATCCAATCCCATCCTTATTTTCGGCGAAGTCCCACAAGGTTCAGTCTTAGGTCCCTTGCTTTTCTCTCTTCTGCTTAGCAATCTATATCTGTTTACCAAACCTTATTACTTTGACGTCATGTAATACACCGATGACATACTTATATATGCTCATGCACCCGCTCATCACATACACAATTTCGGAATTTCTGCCTCCAACTGTCTTACTTCTATCTACAAACGTCTCTCCCATCTTCATTTCGTTCTAAACCACAACAAGTCCAAAATAATGTGGATCCTTCCCCGTCAACCTAATATATCTCCTCCCACTGTATCTTTCGTCTCATCAATCATTCTCATAGTTCATAATCTCACTTTCTTAAGCTTCCATTTCGATGATAAACTTTTCCTTAAACCCTTTGTCCGTGCAAGGTTCACTCGTCTAACTTAATTATCCGTGACATCAATCGTATCCGCCCCCCCCATTATCGACTTCCGTTCTTGTATGTATCTTCTTTCGTCGCTTATTTTCTCTAAAATTGATTACTGCCTTAGTCTTTTTGCAAATTCTTTAAAATCCATCATCATACCCCTACAACGCATAATCAACTCCGCCGTTCGAGTGCTCTTTCGTCTCCGTCGCTTCGACCACATATCCACATATCTTGCCCAACTCTCCTGGCCCACCATCCACATCCGCATCAAACTCCGCCTTCTTCTCGTTTCCTTTCGTCTCATCGCTGTCGGCTCCCCATCGTTAATCAACCTTTCTTTCTTAGACGACACTTAATCACCTCGCTATTGCTGTGTTCCCGTCATACCCTCTTACTCCACGTTCCCAAATACTCCAACAACTACGGTCTCCGATCCTTCCTCGTCGCCGCCCCTCTCACCTGGAATCAACTCCCTCTCGACGTTCGCAGTGCTTTCTCCTTTATCACATTCAAACACCTCCTCCGTTCACACCTTCTTGACACATGATTTACATTTTTGTTTTGTTGTGGTCATGTAAGCGTGCGTTGGCACGCATTTGCCACGTTAAAATAAATCTTTTTTTGCAAAATTACATTTTGGTAGATTCAAAAAGTTTGGCTTACAATAAATTGCACTATTGTAAATATTATTCAATAAGATCCAAGTCTACGTATTTTATATTTTTTATAAGTTAATTAAAAACAGTGCTAAATAAAATTCAAATAATTAAATAATAGATAATTATAAATAAAAATAATTGTTATATAAAATTTCATATTACTTATACCAAGAAAAATTTAAAATCGAAATGTAACATAAAAGTCAATTTTAATGATACGACTAATAAATAACTTACGATATATCAAAATAAGGATAAGAGGTCATCAGGAGGAACTGCAATGTTATCAAGTTTCGGTTCATGTTCCTCGATCTAACATAGCAACGAGGTCGATGAATAGGGCCCTCTATGCTGGGCCCTATTCATCGACCCAGCATAGAGGCGGGACTAAATGCATGCTAATGGCTTATGTTCTCTGATAGAATTTGTTTATCTAGTATCTTATTCTAATACAAAGCATATTGTTTATAATACGTTCAAATTTAAATTTGTCTTGATTATACTAAGTTTTTACAATTTATCCTGACGATGTTCACAATTGGTGGAAGAAATATTGATAACAAAATCTTAAACGTTTTAACGTTTTTTGGCTGGGTTTGGCCCTAAAACCATTCTCAAATATTTCATATTACTTATACCAAGATAAAATTTAAAATAAAATTTAAAATCGAAATGTAACATAAAAGTCAATTTTAACGATACGACTAATAAATAACTTACGATATATCAAAATAAGGATAAGAGGTCATCAGGAGGAACTGCAATGTTATCAAGTTTCGGTTCATGTTCCTCGATCTAACATATCAACGAGTCCAAATACATAGTATCCTAATCTAATACAAAGTATAGAATATGAATTTGTTCATAACTGTTTAAAAAATAAATCTAAACAATATAAATATATGAAATATATGTTTCGATACATTGGTGATATATGTATATTTAATTCTAATAATGTTTATTCAATAAGCGAACAAATTTATCCAAATAGCCTAATTCTTAATAAAACCGATATTAATGATAAATTAAATCAGCTTACTGAGTCTACGTATTTAATATAATTATAAAATAAACAAAACATAATAATGCTAAATCAAAATTTAATAATTAAATAATAAAATTAATAATTGTTTTTAGATTTTCTATAATTTAAATCAAGTTAAAAAAATAAAATTTAAAATAAACGTCATTTTTATGAATTGACTAATAAATAACAGACGTTGTATCAGAATAAGAATTAGAGGTCATCAGGAGGAACTGCTATGCTATCAGGTTTCCGCTACTAACTCCTCTACCCAACATAGCAGCGGGGCCAAATACATGCTAATGATGTATTTCCTCTAAAATAACTATCTAGTATCTTATTCTAATACAAAGTATATTATTTATTATCCATCCATAAACATTTTCTATTAATGATTTTAAATTTATTAATAGTCGACCACGGGACAAAAGTTTAAGGAAAAAAAGAATAATTAATGATCGTTATATAAGATTTTATTTAAGTTTAATTTTAAAAATGAAATTTAACATGAAAATCAATGTTTATGAATTGACTAATAACAGACAATGTATTAGAATAAAAATTAAAGTTCATCAGGAAGAACTGCTATGCTATCAGGTTTCGGCACCTAACTCCTCGACCCAACATAGCAGCGGGGGCAAATACGTGCTAATGACGTATTACCTCTGATTAAAATTGATTATATAGTATCTTATTCTAATACAAAATATATTATTTAATATATATCCATAAAAACTTTCTGCTATTTACATATATCATGTAATAATTATTAATATGAATGTTTAATAATTATTTTACAATATTAAAACATTATTGTAGAAAGCTTTTATTTTAGAAATGTATTATTAAATGTATTATATTTAATTTATATCAAGTTAAAATATAAAATAAAAGTCAATTTTTATGAATTGACTAATAAATATCAGACTATGTATCATAATAAGAATTAGATTTCATCAGTAGGAACTACTATTTTATTAGGTTTCGACCCCTATTTATAGTGTGTAAAAAATTAATCGTTATTTTAAACGTTTGTTCGCTAGTCAAGAAACATAATAAACGTTTAGTTCGTTATGATTAAGAATTTTCGAAGAATTTCGAATTTACTAAATTTTGAACCAAGCATTAACATCTAGTGCGTCCAATTTAATTTGGTAATGTAGAAAATATATACTCACGGGAATTATGTAACATTTGTGAATAATGACTTATTTCAAATATAAGTACCTTAGTGTACCATTACAACATTACGATATGTAATTGATTTTATAATGTGAGTTATACTATAAATGAAGCTGTCTTTATTAAATCCACTATCATCGATGGTTATTAAAGTACCTAAATATTAAGAATAAAAAAGGGCTGTCGTATTTTTAACATTAAATTATGATGTTTACGATATCTTGATTATTGAAAGACGAAACTACTGTGTACGGTCTGTTTATAATTTTATTATCATTGTTTTTTGTCAATTTTAATTTGATATTAATTTAGTAGATACATATTTTTAAAAATTAAATTTTTAAAAATGAAATCAGGCAGAAAATAGTAAAATATATAAATCAACAACATATTATACAAAATAAATTTTAACTTCAGCAAACATTGTTTATGAATGTGTAATCAATCTGTTTACAATATTATATTACATATTATATTATAATATTAAATATTATATTATATTTATAATATAATATAGTAAATTAAATAATTTTAGGAATTGGAATTATATGTGATGATATTAAACATTTAATAATATTTAATATTAAGATTAATATTGATATTAATATTTGTTTTTTATTAATTTTGTTAATCTTTTTTGTTATTATCCTCGGGCTCCGATAAAGTCGGCATGGTTCGAAAATGCATTTTAACATGAATTTAATGTATTTGTTTCGTTCACTATTAAATTATATTTTGTACAAATTCATATTTTCAGCAGTTGTTTCATGTGATGATGAGCCATAAACGTAAGAAAATTAAACTTGAACTTTTTTCAACAAATTTTCTTCATTTTTTATTCGTTTTATACGTTTTTTGTCGTATGTGATATTTAGATTGTTAGAGATTAAAGATATTGATAGAGATTAAATTCTATTTCATTTTTTGAAAATTTTGAGTGTTTCTAAAAACATAATGTCACAGGACAGAATATACAGCGAAATCTTTGGAATCGATTTATAGTTTGCTACTACTTGAACTATCATTCGCTTTTATAAAATATTATGTTTGATCATTAAATATAATACATTAAAACATTAAAATATATGAAAATATATTAAAATATATAAAAATACATAAAAGAAGGTATATATCTAGATATAAACATTAAATTGGCTAATTAAAACGATTAGTAATTTATATCGTAGAGATGACATATTTAAATTTACAAGAAACAGCTTTCCTGACTTATTTTTAAGCTTTATATAATATGAATTGGCATAAAAATATGTCTAAATTATATAAAGATATGAAATATATGTTTTGATATATTGATGATATATGTGTATTTAATTCTATCAAATTTTATTCAATAAGCGAATAAATTTATCCAGGTAACCTCATTCTTAAGAAAACCAATATTAATGAAAAAGGAGGTATATATCTAGATATGAACAATAAATTAACATCAATTAAAACTACTTTTAATTTATAACGTAAAGATGACATTTAAATTTACAAGAAACATATTTTTGCATGAGCATTCATGCATACCATATAATATAAAATATAATACTTAAATAATGAAATTTTAAGAATTGTAATAATTTGTAACGACATTGGTTTTCTTAAAGATGCATTAGTAAAATTAATAAATCTCATATTCGGAAAATGATATAATATATATGTTATAATAACTATAACGCATATATTTGGCCTCGCTACTTTGTTAGGTCGATTGAGGAATTGCACGAACTTTTGATAACAGAGCGGTCCTTCCTGATAGCCTCTAATATTCTTTATGATACATCGTATTAATCATTTATATTTTTGAATTATTTGAAAATTCTTACATAAATAAATCTAAATTACATTAAATAATGAAATTTTAAGAATTGCAACAATTTGTAACGATATTGGTATTCTTCAAAATCATTTGAATAATTTAATAGATACATATTTTAAACTAGGTTACTGCAAAAATAACATCAAATAATTGCTTGTATATTTTTTTGTATATTTTATCTCCCTAAGATAGCTGACTTATTTTTATCTTTATAGAATATGAATTTGTTCATAACTCTGTAAAAACTAAATCTAAACTATATAAAGATATGAAATATATGTTTCGATACATTGATTATATATGTGTATTGAATTCTAATAATTTTTATTTAATTAGTGAATAAACTTATCCAGAAAGCCTTATTCTTAACAAAACCAATATTAATGATAAAGAAGGTGTATATCTAGATACGAACATTAAATTAACATTAACTAAAACTACTATTAATTTATATCGTAAAGATGACATATTTAAATTTACAAGAAACATATTTTTGCATGAGCATTCATACATACCATATGATATAAAAAATAATACATTAAATAATGAAATTTTAAGAATTGCAACAATTTGTAACGATATTGATTTTCTTCAAAATCATTTAAATAATTTAATAGATACATATTTTAAACTAAGTTACTATAAAAATAAAATCAGGCAGAAAATAGTAAAATATATAAATCAAAAAAATATTATAAAAAATACCAAAAATAGTCTTACTATTCCAAAGACTAAGTGTGGCAATTCAACGAGGCAACGTATCATATATCGAGGAGAGCATGCAAGATTGCGATCAAGAAATAAACTTCAGTGATCTCCCTTGAAATATTTCTTTTGTATTTGTTTTTTACAAATTTATGTTATAAAAAATAAATTTAAACGTAAGCGGAAATTTTTTATAATAAAATACTTTATTATTTAATTATTTTAATTATTTACTTTCTATTTAACATAATTTTTAATTGATGAATTGTATAAAATATGTAGACAGCATGCCATATAATATATGAAATAATGAAATTTTCATAATTTTCATAATATTTAATGATATAAATTTTCAAAATCGTTAAAATAATTAAATTAAGGATCCATATTAATTAAATATAGGTATTGGATATCTATATTTAATAGATACATATTTTAAACTAGGTTACCATAAAAATAAATAAAACAGAAAATCTTAAAATATAAGCATTCACAAAATATTGTAAGAAATAAATATAAACTCTAAGCGTAAATTTTTTATGGATGGATAATAAATAATATGCTTTGTATTAGAATAAGGTACTATATAATCAAATTTAATAAGAGAAAATACGTAATTAGCATGTATTTGTCTCCGTTGCGAGTTTAGATCAAGGAATAGGCGTCTTAAACCTAATAACTTAGCAGTTCTTCCATATAACCTATAATTCATATTCTAATATCTCGTCTATTATATATTAGTCAATTTATAAATATGATTTTTTTAAATGTAAAGTTTATATAAATATAAATTAAAAATTATTAAATCGTTATGTTGTTATTTATTATTTATAATCATTAATTATATTGGTCATAAAGTTTTATTTATATATAGTATAAAAAGCGAAGACTCAGTAAGCCTATCCGATTTGTTTAATCGTTTTTATTATTTATTATTATGTTTATTAATGATGACTAGTCTTATTGACGACTTATCTTATTGTGATGACTAACCTTATCGATGATTATTCTTATCGATGATTAATCTTATCGATGATCAATCTTATCGATGATCAATCTTATCGATGATTAATATTATTAATGATTAATCTTATCAATGATTAATCTTATCAGTGATTAATCTTATCGGTGATTAATCTTATCGGTGATTAATCTTATCGATTATTTATCTTATCGATGATTATTCTTATCCGTAATTAATCTGATCGATGGTAAATCTCATCTATGATTTATCCTATCGATGATTATTTTTATAGCTTATTAATCTAATCTATGATTGATCTTATCAATGGTTAATCTTACGATGATTTTTTAACGATTACTAATATTATCGATGATTAATTTTACATGTGATTATTCTTATCGATGATTAGTTTTATCGGTGATTAATCTTATCGATTATTAATTATATTAATTATTAATTTAATATATAATTAAACTTATCGATGGTTCATCTTATCGATGATTAATGTATTACCTGAGCCTTAACAAATCATCTTATCCATGAATCCTAATATCTACTTCTATCTGACGTCTTCATTTAATCTTAATAATTCGTTTTTTTTCTAGCATTTGTAATGTACCTGCAAGCGAATTTCCTGTCACGTATGCGACTGTGTTAAAGGGAATAATCATTAGTGTCTATGACATGATTTTAAGTTGTTTTAACGACAACGACTTAATTAGTGATTGAATTAATACCTCAATCTGAATAACAAGTAAGGAATACTATATTTATGTATAACCAGCTCCTTCCCTTCATTTCATATCAGCAAATTTCAACCTCGATGTTTTATTACTTAATTTGAAGTGGCTGCTGAAGCCCTTGTGCATTGAGCAGCCGCAACATCATTTGTTTGTTTTGAATGAATTGCTTCGTTAGCGCTTATGTTCTTTCAAAAACGTACCACCAAATATTTTAAACTCCTTCCGATAAACACTTTCGAAATAACATTAGAACTCTCAATACATACGCTAACTGAGTAAGATATGATCATCATTGATTGTCTTAACCCTTTTTATCTTCCTTTTAAATATATTCTAGAATGATAATATTTTTTGTTTGAAGTGAAAAGCTTTGGTTTTGATGTGTTCGTTATGTTTTGACCTTGTTTTAGAGGAATCGATTTCCTAACAAAATTTTAGAAAAACTCCAACTCCGCAACTTTTCTATTCTCGATATGATTTAGAGAGCACGGACCTGTCAACATCAGATATCCTTAATGCACAGGCTTCGTCACCAACACAATCCCAGTTTAATGGCCATATCGCCAACCTTGTCTGTAAGCGTTTGACATCCAGTTTGAGATATGAGATCATCATCATTAAGTTGTTTATATCCTCGCTAATTCGAAATTGTCATGATTGATATATCCAGAAAGATGTTTTTGTCGTAAAACAATCAGTTTCATGTTTTAAAGATCTGCGGTTTATCTCGATTTAAAATTATCAAATAAAAAAGCGATTGATCATCGTTATTATCAATCATTAATATTAACATAAACATCGGAAATTGTATTAGGTACTGCATCATTGGTTTATATGTTCCCTAACTTAGTATTATCAGTTTTTCTTAAGTAAAAAAGTTGGTCATACGGCAAATACAAATATATTTATTTTTTAAATTTTAAATTGTTGAAACAGAATCAATAAGCCCTTTTTTATTTTTGATTTCCTGCGGCTGATAGCATCGTTAGGAACAAAACATATATCAGTACATTTATTGGCATAAGTATACATAAGTATTCTTCAAAGTATACAGATTCTTCTTAAATATAAAATTGCAGCCATTTGCCGTAATTATTTGGTATTCTCCATTCAGTTCATTTAGAAAAAATATTGTCACCAGGCGCTTCCAATCATTTCTACTATTTTAGCTTTTTCGATCTTTTTTATACTGATTTTCCATAAAAGCCATGGATGTATCTCTTACATATACGGCATTTGTACTGATCAATGATGTAAAATACATGTCGTGCAGTTAACACGATAAGTACAGTGTAGTGTCACTCTAGTTTATTTCCAAATTGAAATCCAATCCAAACGTTTTTGTTATTTATAATGCAGATATTAAATCTATGTTTACTGTCAATTACGATCACATCTTCAAATTAGCTATTTTTCGATTTTATTAATTAATAAACTATGCCATTTATCTTGATCATTTTTTTATTTGTAATTTTGCATCTTGATCAATAAAATACTATTTTATTTTTTATATTACGCTAGCTTGCATTATGGCGCATTTGCAAGACTATTATATTTACTTTGCGGCAAGATTGGAGCCGCCTAGATTAAGAGGCATAACGCAGCTTGCGACTATCTAGCCTTTGAGCATCTAAGTTGTGTAATGCCATCAAGGTAGAAACTATATTGAAATTAGTTGATCCGCCACTTTCATTTTAGTCTCAGCACGTGTAAAATTGCGAGGCTCGTGTCAATATTATGCACCTGGATTTACTAGACGATATTTGAGCAGACACCGTTTGACGTCGCTATATTTAACCGCTTTGCTATATTTAACCACTTTGGTCGTTTGTTGAAACTTAGCAGATATCTGATGAGACAGCATTTCCTCTTAAAGATCAGTTACCTTCATTTTGAAACATAAATATTTTACTGAGAAATGAGAGAATTCTGTTATGAATAGTTTATCGGCAGTGTTGAAGCTACGAAAGAATTGACCAAACGATAACTGATACCGTTTCGTCATATTTTTTTTCACTCATCAGCCAAAACAATGTTCTGACGTACTCGTGCCGTCTGCCGGCCTCCTCTGTATCCAGCAGTAGGAGGTACCCGGCAATTGAGTCAAAACAATAACGAAACAGTACCAATTATCGTTTGGTCAATTCTTTCGTGGCTTCCACACTGCTAATAAATTATATAAATATGTTCGGAAAACATTAAATAGTCACGCAATCTTCGTTCCCATGATCATAAACTTTGATTATGACCGAAATGATAATATCTCGGATAGAGGCGACCGAAATGAGGTTCCTTCGTTGTGTGGACTGTCTAAGCCTTAGAGATAAGGTTAGGAATTCGGTCATCCGGGATGTACTCGGAGTAAAGTTGCTGCTTCTCCACATCGAAGAAAGTCAGCTGAGGTGGCTAGGATACGTTCTGAGGATGTCTAGAGATCCCCTTCCTCGGAGGGTTTTCCAGGCCGGACTCTCTGGAAAGAGACCTCGAGGTAGACCTCGGTACAGGTGTAGAGATCAAATCTTGAAACTGGTCGAAGACCGCCTTTGGCTATCTTAAAGAGAACTCTGGTCTGTCGTCCAGGATCGCGATGTCTGGAGTAGTTTGCTTCGTGGACTACATCCAGGACCCGACACCCGGACCAGTGGTTGACAGGAAAAATCTTGTATATTGTTTGTTTGTCTTGTCAAGAAATTATTGTTGTTATTAAATAGTTATACAAATTATTAGCTTTTATACTGGTCAAGTACTGTCTAAAGGATCTTTAGCCAGTATTTAAACAATCTTTATTTTGTGTATGTTCCAATCAATTAAAGAAAAGAAAATTATGACAACAAATATAATATCTTTAATATTAAATTTCAGTTATTGCCTTGTTATTTTTTGTATTTCTACATTAGTCAATTTTATGTTTTTATAAAAATAAAATTGTAAAGGAACAAATAATTTTATTACAGAATAACGATATTGCCTTCAAGGCTGACATTCAAACCTAAAGTCTATATTTAGTTTTAAATAAAAATCTGCTAGGTTGTTTTGAATTTAGTTTATCCTACAAGTATTTACACACAAAATAAGTGCATATTTAACTACATGTTCCAAGTTGTTTAAAACTTGGAACTCATAAATGATTCAAATACACGAAATTAGTAAATTTGCGAAAGATACTCTGCAAAAAATGTTCAAAAAGTTTGAATATTTTTTGAACCCTTATGAAAAACGCAATAGCGTTAGAAAATTCAATAAATTCTTCTTAGCAAGTTGCTCTAAATAACGTGGGTTTTTAAAAATAATTACTAATATTAGAAAGGCTGACGATCGTGTATGAAATGTTTATATAATCCACAATGATTTTTATCGTTATTTTATATCAAATTTAACAGCAAAATAGATTTTATAGCAAAATAGCTATTCGTGCTGTTCATTTTGTTTTCCATTCGTCTTTTGTTCATGTTTAAACGGTTTTACAATTCCAAGCTATTTATAATTAAATTTCAATTTTGCTTAAAAACATATTCGTCTATTTGCTCTCTATTTACTTGTTTTATCAGGTGTAGGTCACAGCCAAGTGTATCTCTACACAATTTATGAAACTTTTAACTGGATCAATCTTGATGCAATCTTGATCTTAAAAAGTTTTGTAAATTTACAAAATGTTATGAAATTTAAACTTCACATAAGTGAAGTTTAATTTAAGTTTGTTGCCTTTTCGAAAATTGCTTAACGCTAAAAAATTCACGTTTGATTTTATTACTGTTATTTTGATATTAACTTGTCGAAATTTAAAAACAAAAAGATTTTAATACATTTTTTGCGTACACGACTATTTCCCTAAAGTTGTAGTTGACTTGTCAATTTTAGAACTGCTAACAGTCACGCGTGTGTGAAGCAAAATTCAAAATCCTTTGAACTCAATCAAACGCACGCTGACTAACATAATGCCTGATAAAGAATTCAAATGTAAAAATAACAAAATTCAGTAGTTGAGCAAATGAAACGAAAGCATAAATGAATTCAATTAAAAATATGCTTTTCCCATATCTAATCAGTAAATATAGGACTTGATTTCAGACTGCATTGATGTTCAACTAGAAGATAACAAGTAAATTTTTGCATAATTCAACAATGTAAGTAGCTCTTTACATAAAAATTAGATACTTTTAGAAAAATGCAAAAAATTAAAATATGGTCTTTACAATTTAATCACTAGAGACGAAAGTTGGAGCGATACATTTGATGAAACAACAATTTTTAATTTTTTACCAAACTGCCGTAAAAATATTAATCCCAAAGTGCCTTTCTGCTTGGAGAAATTTAAACCAGCAAATGTTAAGAAGAGATTTTTAAATGTCTTGAAAACAGAGATTCATCATAACAATCAAGATTTATTTCTATCCATGAGTATTTCGAACTGACAAACGATCGCTCTCTCCCTATAGCTCATTTTTGTAAGATTTTTATCCCTCGAATGTGCTATAGTCGATATCCATGAATGAGATACTCGCCATATTAGTGGTCGTTTGTTGCTAATCGGATATCTCCCCATATATTTTGGATATATGCTGTAGACTAAAATATAGCTGCATCTATCTAACTAACTTTTTTTATGATTTATTGCGCTTGTAGTAAAATGTAGTATCAGATGTTAAAGTTTGGAAGATTAAATGATCCAGTCTATAGCATTGCTAAGATCGTAACCTCAGTTAACGAAGATTAGCGGAATACTCCACAAATCCGTTTATTAAATCCCGCCTGCCATAGATCCAGCTGTATGAAATTAAACGCGGTCAAGTCATTCCAAACTCAGGTAATGCAATTGGATATAATAGGTAACAACATCGTACGATGATAGCACAGATCTTTGTTAAACAATAGTTAGCCCAATTTGTGTAGAGTTACTAATATTTTCACTTTTAGTCCCAAATGTTTCTCGAAAGTTCTGCTGGATGTAAATAAAATGTCTAAATATGTATATTTGATTACAAAACTCTAAGACTCACTACGAGTGAGCACAAACTTTCTCGAGTGTCCAACAAATTATTTGACTACATTGTCTGCGTTAAAAATTGTCTGGATGTTCGTGGTTTGTTCGTTAAGTCGGCCGGGCAAATATTCCAAGAAAAAGCTAAATAATAGATGACTTAATAGGCCATCTCTCAGTACACGTAGGCTGATACAAAACTATTCAAAAGTATTCAGTGTCAGGAATGCAAAGATAAAAGTTTCAACATTATTGAAAGACGCAGAAATTTCTAATATATATTCACATTTACACTTAGTTTTAGAAATAATAGATCAACCGAATTGAATATACATTTAAAATCTATAAAAACGAAACATATTTGTTGAAAAATTTCAACAAATATAAAAATTCTAATATAATTTTATTAGATTTGATTCGTTGAAACATTAACTGCTAATGTTGTAAAATAGATTTACTATATAGGCGGATGAATGCGACAGGAGAGGTGTCCTTGAAAATGCATGGTTTATCCGCAGGAACAAGAGACGAGATGATGGATCTGAAGGGGAACCATCGTGATCGAGACGTGCTTGTCTAGAAAAGGAGGTGTAAGGAGTGATATTAGTGACGATGACGCAACAATCACGAGAAGGAAAATGTTTCCGTAAAGGAAGACGAGTGACGTGAGTGGGTGAGATCACGATAGAAGAGCTGGGAGTGAGGATTTTGAGGGAGTTGGTTTGACGATAACTGAATAAATCACTGATCTGTTGATGGATGAAAAATGACAAGAAGTAGCAAAGGCAAGAAGTAACAATAGTAGGTTGCACGTAGGTTGCATCACATTATTTACATTTCATCTGAAATACGACATTTAATATTTGTTGATGTATAGGTTTCCAATTGAACACGGATGCTAAACACATTCTAGATGAACAGTAGACTGTTGGACGAGATGGCATATGTCGTCTTAGACCATCCTCGAAGCAATTCAGTCTAAGGTTGTAGACTATAACCTTAGCTTGTAATTAACATTATCCGGGGAACCTAATCGATGAAAAACCTTAACCGATAATCTTAGCCTAGAAAAAAATAGTACTTATTTACAAATCAAATCAGCTAACTGAGTCTACGTATTGTTATATAATTATAAAATAAACAAAACATAATAATGCTAAATCAAAATTTAATAATTAAATAATAAAATAACATAATAATGCTAAATATTAATATTAATAATAAATACTATTAATAATATTAATATTAAATACTAATTACTTATAAATATTTAATATAATTCTAATTTTAGAATTTCCCGTTTGCAGTATAAATACATTTGTTAAATACTTTATTATAAGGTGGATATTTTCTTTAAATATCTGAAAAACGAAATAAGGTATAAATCCGGTTGTGCTATTTTGAATTTCAATTTTTTAATTTGACCGAAAAGCTTTTGCTACAGGTAGTAGAAGTCAATAAAATATTGAATCAGAATGCGGCCACTAAAGTGGAAGAAGACAAGAAAGGCGCTTCCCACGTAATATTCGGTTTGTGATATAATTCAGTAATGATATTTTTCATGTCAAACCAGTACATCGAGAAATACGATCGATTGTTTGCAGTCTATTAGCTGTACCTGGCATTAAAAGATCGAATTTTTATTATTAAGCACGTTTAGGATAAATATCCCATTTGGACACGTCGTGTTGAAAACCCTAAACACATCATCTACGTACCGCCATTAATCAGCAGAAGATATATTGATAGGCGAATCTGCTTTTCGGTTAAAGAAGGATCGAACGATGGAACAGTTGAAACGATTTGAAATCCTTTGCGACCAGACAAACTTCTTCTTTCCAAATGATAATCAACTCTGATTTTGATATTCTCATATTTGATTGCAAATCAACGTAGCAGTCGATAAGGTTAATATTTCTAAACATATACAAATACTCTTGACATATAAGTTCTACGATTTTCTTTCCGGGAAGCACATATTGTGCGTGATCTTTAGATTTATAGAGAAAATGAATGATGCCTGATTCGAAGCTGAGTGGCGCCAATATGCGCGTAGGTTTGGCACTGTGATAGTCTGTTTGCCATTTATCCATATAAATGTTTTCCAAAGTAGTTCCAAGCGGAGAGCCATTGCAACTCCGTAAATTCGATCGAATACGTTCTTCTCAAAAATAAATTCTGATTATTTAGTACACCACATCAATTTAAAGTAATTAAAGCACACTTAAAAAATATTGCAAGGTAATCGAAATTAATACTAGTATAAAACACTATTTCAGTATTAATTCTACAAAAGAATTTTTAGAACAGACAAAAGGAATAAATTTTCAAAATATAAATACATACGATTTTAGTACGCTTTATACAAATCTAGATTTAGTAGATATTAAAGAAGCGTTAGTAAAATTAATTAATCTTATATTCGGAAAAAGATATACATATATATGTTATAATAACTATAATGCATATCTAATTATATATCTTTAATTCGAAAATTCGCACGTTTATAGACTTCGCATATTAAATGTAAAAACTCAGTTCTTTTGACGCAAGGAATGTGAATCACGCAAGGATGGAAGCGTTAGTAAAATTAATTAACCTTATATTCGGAAAAAGATATACATATATATGTTATAATAATTATAACGCATATCTAACAAAAATTAAACCATCAAGTAAATATAAATATATGGATAAAATTGAGTTAATAGAATCCTTAAATATTTTGATAAATCAAAATTATTTAAAAGTAGAGACATCTATATTTAGACAAGTAAAAGGTGTTCCAATAAGTGGTAATATTAGCGCAATTAAAGCTGACTTGTTTTTAAGCTTTATAGAATATGAATTTGTTCATAACTGTGTAAAAACTAAATCTAAACTATATAAATATATAAATATATGTTTCGATACATTGATGATATATGTGTATTTAATTCTAATAATTTTTATTCAATTAGTGAGCACATTTATCCAGAAAGCCTTATTCTTAACAAAACCAATATTAATGATAAAGAAGGTGTATATCTAGATATGAACATTAAATTAACATTAACTAAAACTACTATTAATTTATATCGTAAAGATGACATATTTAAATTTACAAGAAACATATTTTTGCATGAGCATTCATGCATACCATATAATATAAAATATAATACATTAAATAATGAAATTTTAAGAATTGCAACAATATGTAATGATATTGGCTTTCTTCAAAATCATTTAAATAATTTAATAGATACATATTTTAAACTAGGTTACTATAAAAATAACATCAAGCAGAAAATAGTAAAATATATAAATCAACACAATAATATAAAGAATAAATTTAAACTCTTAAGTGGCAAATTTTTATGGATGGATAATAAATAATATACTTTGTATTAGAATAAGATACTAGATAGTTATTTCAGAGGAAATACATCATTAGCATGTATTTGGCCCCGCTGCTATGTTGGGTAAAGGAGTTAGGGGCCGAAACCTGATAGCATAGCAGTTCCTCCTTATGACCTCTAATTCTTATTCTGATACAACGTCTGTTATTTATTAGTCAATTCATAAAAATGACGTTTACTTATAATTTCATTTTTTTTAACTTGATTTAAATTATAGAAAATCTAAAAACAATTATTAATTTTATTATTTAATTATTAAATTTTGATTTAGCATTATTATGTTTTGTTTATTTTATAATTATATTAAATAGGTAGACTCAGTTTGCTGATTTAATTTGTCCGCTTAGAAATATTTAGTTTCGGATTACCACATTTATCGGATAAAACTTTCACAGCTATTTGCACACTATATGTTAAAGAGACATTCGTAAATAATGAGATATTATCCGCTTTTGCGAATTATCACGTATTAACGTTATAACATTTGATATACTTTGTGAATTTAGGGCCATTCTTGATTATAGAGAAACTCAGATTTGCAAACTTTTAATATTTTTTCTGATCATCTTTGGTAATTTATGTCTGAAACATAAACGATGCAATTATTAGACGGAATGCTAAAATAGGTTTGTGCAATTTTGGGAGCAGATATAAGTATGCAGTCGACACACCTGTATATCGTGGTATCGAGGCTTGCTGAACTTGCCTTCTTTGTGCAATTTCAACAAGAATTGGTTGAAAGCGTTTCTCTTAGTCGTTGAATCAGCGGATAATTTAACAAACTTATTACTCATTAGTAATAAGTTCCCATGTTCTACAAAGTCTTTGGTATTAGCTACCGCAAGTGCTCGCCCTTTGTATGATTTGCATATTGTTATGTCTTCATCTCATGATATTTTTCATTAAGGCTCGTTCTGCCTTGCTCAATGTTAATGGTAATAGCTTTGCTATTACCGTGTTAGAACCGTCCCAAACGATTCATTTGGAAGGTTATGCAGCATTACATCAGCATCACAACGTATAGACAATGTATTTGTGTAGAGATAAATTCAGTCCACGGTTTAGCAAAACGTCCTTGTATCACTTAAAATTCTGGAAGATAGGTTTAAAAGACCTTACCCATAATCGGCTTGCCGCAATTTTTTTGTGTTAATCGAATGGCTTCATGACGTTGTCTAATGACAGTTTCATGTTTTCTCAATTTGCTGTTAACAAACTCATTGACCCAATTCATATCATTACCGTTTATACTTCAGAAATAGTTACACCAAATACCGCGCGATTTTGAGAGATGTGCGCTAATTGTTTTATGTGACTGGCGTATGCCGAATCTCATTATAGAAAAACTTAATCGTCTTTGCATTTCGGATTTGTGAAAACGGACAATTTCCGATTTAATTCTGGAAATTTTTTTGTAAAACATGTAAGCCAGACGCGAAAGAATGACGAATGCCGTTTCGTCATCACAATGACTCATCAGTGCCAGATCCCTCCCACTACTGGATGCAGAGGAGGACTGGCAGACGGCAATCAATGAATGAATCAATGTGATTCATTCAAAGTACATCATTCACATTGATTCATTCATTGATTGCCGTCTGCCAGTCCTCCTCTGCATCCAGTAGTGGGAGGGATCTGGCACTGATGAGTCATTGTGATGAAGAAACGGCATTCGTCATTCTTTCGCGTCTGGCTTACATGTTTTACAATAAATTCACGCGGAATGGTCTCACTCTCCTTAAATATTTATTTATAATAAATAATTATTTATAATTATTTATTATGCCTATGCATATGATTATATGGCGCATGAATGTAACTTTAATAACTAATGATATAGAATCCTCGACCCATATTGCCTCGTTTCGATTTAAAACATGAAAAAGCTATTATTTATTTAATATCATTAAAATTAATTAGTATTAATATCTAATTAATCAGCTAACTGAGTCTACGTATTTTATACTACAAATATATTAATTATAACGATAAATAATTAAATATTAAATAATTATATTAATAATTATTAATTATATTAATATTTATATAACGATAAAATTTATCATTAAAAATTGATTGTTCACTCATTTTTAAATTGTATTTAATTGGTGGATATAGTGAAATTATTATTTTAATTAGAAGTCAAATTTTCGATAGCAAACTGATATCATCCTCAGGACAAAATTATGAGGATGATAGCAGTTAACTATCGAAAACTTGACTTTTTATAAAAATAATAATTTCAATCTCTTCACTAATTAAATATAATAAAATTTATTATTAAAATTTTAAATAGAAATCAATTTTTATGAATTGACTAATAAGTAATATACGATGTATTCGAATAAGGATAAGAGGCCATTCGGAAGAATTGCTATGCTATCAGGTTTGGGTCCCTAATTCTTCTACCCAACATAGCAGGTGGGCCAAATACATGCTAATGACGTATTTTCTCTGATTAAATTTGATTATCTAGTTTATCTTATTCTAATACAGAGTAGATTATTTTCTATCGATCCATAATTTTTGATAACTTGCTTTGATTTTTTTCTATCCATCCAAAATTTCCGATTAATAGTTTAAATTTATTTTTAATATTTTGTTAATTTACATATAATAAATAATTATATAAGATTTTATACAATTTATAATTATACTAAGTTAAAATTTAAATTTTTTTTCAATACTTTTGTCAAAAATTTTAAAAATCTATTAAATAAAACAGTTAAAAGTTATCAGTGTCTATGTCCGTTGTCCCCAATGCAATATTTACAAATTGCATTGGATGCTAGGCGTCTGTGGTAATCGCATTCCGGGTTAGGCTTCTCGACGAAGGTTGTCAAAAAGCATGCAGGTTTAAACTTTCCTGGTCGTGTTAATTAAAAAAGTTACATATTGTATATTTAATATTTAAATAATATTTTGTTGAAAAAAATAATAAAAATAAAAATCATCAAATTCGCTTGAAAATTAGCGAAAAATAACGTCGTACTTAACCACATTGTGCTTCAGCTGAATACCAGCGTGTTGCTTGTTCAGCAACCTTAGCAAGCTGATAAGGGAAGGAACGATATCACAGGTGTTGTCCTGTGAAGCCACTGCGTACGCAAACTATACCAGATGTAAAACTGGTAACTGGTGGAAGCGTGCGCTTTGTGAATTTCTTTCAGAGGTTTACTGAGGATTAAGTACTCTCGAAGTTGTGTAGCTACAGGGTCACACTGATGAGACCACCCTGTAGTGATGAGAAGACTAAGGTCGAAATTCCTTATTGGAGGCTAAGCGTCTGTGGTAGGCACGTTCAGGATTAAGCTTCCCGACGAAGGTTGTAAAAACAGCATAGATATTTAAACTTTCCTAATCGTCTTAATTAAAAAAGTTGTATTGAAAGCCTTTATAATATTTTCATTAATTTTAATTTTACGACAATTCTCATATTATAAATATTGATACGGATATATTCACATAATATATAAATACATGATATATAATACTCGCCTCCAGATTGTCCTGATTCGATTTAGAATGAATTTGTACAATTGTGTTTATCTACAATTGTGTTTGTAAAAACTAATTTAGTTACCGGATACATAGTCAGAGAACCAGGGCCACATATTCAATATCAAAAACAAAACAATTTCGCATTTTTAATTTTTTCCAAATTTTGCTGTTGCAAAAGAGTAAAGAAAATTTTATGCATTCAGTGTTAAGATAGTGTAAAAATGTGTAGCTAACCCTCGACAACATAATATAGTCGAGGGGTGGTGTAGCAAAATTCTAGAATTTACAAAGAACAATTCTTTACACTTTTAAGTCGGCTCATCTGTATCACATATATCGTTATAAGCTTACTAAAAATTACTAATGTTGCTTGCTAACATCATGTTTCTAATAACTAACAGTTAAGAAAAATGAAGGTTATTTTATATAATGAAAAAATAAATGCACAAACATGTATTTCAAAGGAAATACATCACTATTTTTGACCCGGCTGTTGTGTTGGATCACGGAACAGGGATCAAAGCAGTTTTTCATTTTATCTTCGTTATAGTGTAGGTACATTTTGGACTATTTTAGAAATTTTTTACTATCCATACACGATAAATGAAATATGCATTCACGAGAATTTACTTAACCTGATGACAGGTCTTACGTAATGCCAAATCTAATCAAATAATGTGTAACTTAAATTATAAATGGTGTATTTAATAAAGTCTTTATTTATTTAAAAAAGTGTATTTAATAAAGTCTTTATTTATTTATTTATAAATTATAAATGTCTAACTTAATAAAGGCAAACAGGCTAGTCGAAATATTGTAAAATAGAACATTACTTTATATATATGTTGAATAAAAAATGTTTAAAATCACATAATTATTATAATAATTAAAGCAATATAATATTATATAAAAATTTTATATTATATATCATATTATATATTATATATTATTATATTATATATTAATTTTATAATATATATATATTATAGCGAATAGAATTTTACTCAATAAAACACTTTCGAATAGTCAGTTTTGAATGTATGTGTTATCTTTGAACAGTTTGCTACTTCTTATTTGAACCAGAAACGTTTTCACTTGAGCAAATCTTATTTTATTTTGAACGGACGCATCTTATCATATTATGCACGCCTTTTAATTATTTTAAATTACCTTTATACCTAGTTAGATCCTGTGAGATATGTCTTTCCTCGCTTATTATAAGCGTATAACAGATAACGGAGCTGACGTTTTATAGACATCATCCAGATCTGCAATTGACAGAGACGACAAGAATCAAAATTTTCGCAAAATTAATGTTTTCATAAATCGATCAATTAGATTTGCAGAAAATCGTTTAAACTAGCTCATTTATAATTTGGAGCACTTAATTTTCGTCAATGCTTCATCTCCGTTCATAACGTAATTGTTTATCGATATCACAATAACAACGTATTCAATTTTTATGGAACTTCAATACTTAAGTCAGTGTCGTATGAGCTAAACGTGAATATTATATGAATATAATCCACATTGAAGAGCTAAATGTAAATCCTCATACATAAACACAAATCATCTTTGTACATTTTCATTCATAAACTAACTTACCAATCAATAATGTTCAATTATTAATTCATTAATGTTAGAATATATATACCGGTTTCTAAAGATAACTTTTATTATATATCAGGATATATTATATATAATAAGAATATGTTATTTCCTTATTAAAAAATTTTTGTATTAGCATTCATGCATACCATATAATATCAAATATAGCGCACTTATCTAGACTAAATTACAATGAGCCACTAATCAGTTAAACAATTAACCGGTTAAAACAATTTTCTTTAACCATTTCAAACTGCTTAAAACAATTTTGTTGATAATATAAAATTACAATGATCCACTGACGAAGCCGTAACGCGGCAAAAGCTTTGGCAATATAAAATAACTAACTCAGCATTTGATTTACTTTTACATCTTAAAAATATGTTTCATCACAATTTGTAAACTCAATTTATAAGATGAAAAGTTTTTTAATTACATAATTTAATTTGAAAAAAAAAAAAAATTACAGTGCTATAATAAATAATTAATACCAACTTTCTCTTAGGTTGGTCATGATTTGCTGTAACTCGGATGCCGATGTGAAACCGTTCTCGTCCTTATCGAAAACCTTGAAGGATTCGCAGTATTCCCCCTCGCTGTCAGTTTCCCTCATTTTCGTGCCTGTCATCTTGAGGGATTCGGTAAAGTCAAAGGATCCCTTGTTATCCGCAACCACCTCGTTGATTGTCTCTTATAGATTAGTTTCTGTCGTTAATGACGTGAGGTTTCGTCGTCCCAAAAAATGTCGCAAATGTCTCCTTGGGAGGGACATGATTGCGGCTGTAGCTACTGCTACTTCGCTGTTTTCCAATGAAGCCAAAATCGCTCGCGCATTTCCGCGCATTAAGGCCACCGATGCTTCCTGATATATCCTTGTAGCTGCTATCGGGTAAGGGGTGCCTACTGCCCGATTTTCAAAAGTGGCGATTTTACGGACCAAAGCCTTGCCCTATCGTTCCATTCTCTAAACTCTCTACTACTGCTGGCCTGAAGTTGTAGCCGGTGGACTCAATCGCTGTTTATACTTACGACGTTTGACACCTTCTGCGTAAGCGTGTGCTATCAAACCTCCGATCGTTGCGGCCATCGATACGAAAGTCGGTTGTAAAGGGTTTGACGACGCGAAATCTACAGCCTTAGGTAGTTTCCATAGAGAAGGATATCTGCCGGTCTCTCCTATAAGTCTGGTAGGAGGTGACGCGTTTCCAACCCCACGTGCATCCTCTCTCGTTAATCGGCCCGAAAGAAAACGTTCTGAATAGCTATAAAAATAGCTATTTTTATCGACTATATATAGTCGATAAAATTTTATTATTTAATGTATAATATTTTATATTATATGGAATGCATGAATGCTCATGCAAAAATATGTTTCTTGCAATTTTAAGAATGTAATTTTTACGTTATAAATTAAAAGTAGTTTTAGTTAATGTTAATTTAATGTTTATATCTAGATATATACCTTCTTTATCGTCAATATTGGTTTTATTATGAATAAGGCAGCATGGATAAATTTGTCCATTAATTGAATAAAAATTATTAGAGTTATATACTTATATAGCATCAACGCATCGGATTTTATATAATGTTGTTATTCTGAAATTGTACACTATCGGCGGGACCCTCACAGGAATACATATATAAAAGTTGATTGATCGATAATAGGTAAACTATTAATAAGAACACAGGCTTGAAGCAAATAATTTCTTAAAACGTTTCGCACAAGTGAGATTATTAATTGACCTATCATTCGTTGTTCTAGTCTTTTACGGTTTTGGGGTTCTATCATTCCACCTCGATAAATCACGTAATCAAATATATCTAGATGATCTAATCAAAAATATAGTAGATGTTTGGAATAGTTTGCCTGAACCTATCGCTGCCATCACCAATTTCCTCGCTTTCAAAAACAGGGTTCGACGTTGGATATACGTCCAGGCTGATTTGTCACCTTTTCTAACCTACCCATTTGGTTGATCTTTTTTCTGTATTGTGTGATCGGCTTAAAGCCTTATGGCTAAGTCTGAACTTGATAATAATAATAATCTTGTGTGTTATTATGTTGCGTGATGCAATAGTTGACAACAGCATCTCGATGAAAGAGTTTTTTTCCGATGTCCGATCGTCGGTTATTTAACCTTCTGTTTAGATGGTTTCACCGACATATTATATAAATAAATAAATATTTTCCTAAATTACAGAACCATCATTAAAGAGAGAAACATACAAAGTTCAAGATACAACTTCAGCATCTCTATCTTAACCATGCATGCTTAAGTCTACGTCTTCTTTGCAAGATGGTCACAGTCACAGGTTCATAGAAAACTGAGCCCCTGACCGCACCAGCGCGCCGCCCTGAGTCTGAACCATTCAAGGTCTCCCACCCCTAAGAGTTTAATCGAGGTGGGCTATGTTCGGTAATCTTGAGATGAGGAGCTTGAGAAACCTTAGCCTTTGCTCTCGGGGACCTCCTCTAGAGAAGAATACAAATCCCGAGATAGCCCAAGTACCCCAAAGGCGTAATTGAGATTTATCATTCAATGGCAGATGCATGACCAGTTTCAGAGGCCACCTGGCTCTCTCAAAATACGTTTAAGTCTATCCAGGTCAGCTTTCGCCGACCAGCTCACCGTAACGGTGAACCCCAAATATTTTACTAGACTCGTGAAGATAGGGAGTTGTCTATAAAGAGTTTATAGACACACTAAATGATTTTGGTCTATTATCATTCACAGCGACAAACGAGAATACAAGCTTCCTAGATTTAACTATCTATCGAGACGAGCAGAAACGAGTTCGTACACAAATTTATCGCAAACCGTGCAGTCGACAAGTTCATATCCACCCACAAAACAAGAGCACCCATCACACGTAAAGAAACATAATTAAAAATAAAGCTTTACGCATTATAAAAGTTAGTAGTACGACACCTGTACTACTTCATGTACTAGATACACTGAGACAACAATTGATAAAACGATGATATACGTACAGATACACAAAAAGATCAATTTATGAAGCGTTATTAAAATTAATAAGACCTAAAAAAGAAGAATTATGTTCAAAAACAAAATAAGGGTATGTCTTACCATTTAATTTGTCATTTCGAAATTTGCAACGGTAAATTAATAAAAGTTTGGCTGCAATTTCTAAAACACTTGGAAAATCAAATTTACATCCATGGATAGCATTTGCGGCTCGCAGTACAATTAAGAAGAGATTAATACATTCTAGCTTAACGAATTTACCCGGAATAATGAAACTGCCGAAAATGTAAACGCGCGAGAGCGAAGTGCGGTGAAAACTATTAAATACAGATTCAATTACTATCACGGTAAGATGATTAAAATATATATGTTACAACACAGCGACATGTGCATCCGTTGGTAACGTATACATAGCGACGTGAAGAGAAAATTTTCGGAGCAGTATAAAGAAAAAGTGATCTTCAATTCTGTAAATTACTGGAAAACACGGATCTGAATATCCTTTTGATCCTCTGGTTCGTCAAATGAATACTTGAACTTTTCAAAAATAACCTTACGGTTTCAGGTTCGGTCTCGTTTAGACCAATAAAAGCAACTCTAAAAATTTCCAAAATCCTAACATTTCTTTCTGATTAAGATATTATCGCCCTTTAAAGGGACTATCATGTTAAAAACATACGTCTCATCACAGGGAAAAACGACCACCCTGTTCCGGTGGCATTTTATCATACGTCGGTAGATTAGGCTTTGTGTCTCATTAAATCAGATTGTAATCCCTTTATGGGGAATAATTTATCATTTTTACTAATCGGCACTGATTCATTGGCATACCCCTATTGCAACATATGCCATTTGTAATCTCTTACCTACTTGTGGTGTATGTGGGAATCTTGAAGAGCACGCAGGGAGATGCATTAAAGGTCCACATTGCTCATCCACACTATTGGGAATAAGATAGCGTGTTCTAATTCTGTTTCGTTCTTCGTATCTCGCATACTTAAACTGCTGATGAAAATTATGAGATTGAACTGAAAGCGATTTATGCAGCTTTATTTGAATAATCTACAAACAAATAGAATATAATAAATAGGTTAATGTGACATTGTTAATGTAACGAATAATGAATGGTCTTCATGTCACATCATTATCCCCCACCACATAATCGCTTAGATATGTAGGTTGACGTCGAGTTCGTCCTGAACGTCGGAAGATTAGGCTGGGTATCGGTTCGATGCTTGAATGACATTGGTCGATACATTGTTGTTCATTGTTTAAGTCAGTTGAGTCGTTGTCGTGATCTTTATTGATGTGTTCAGGTGAATCATTTTCAGAACGTTCATGTACATTGTCGATGCTATCTCCTATTCGCTCACTGCCTTCGTAATTTTCTTTGTCTTGGTCCGTGTTTCCTTTCTCTTTAGGATAACGTGAGAGATGCTTGACTGAAACAGTGCTCTCCTTACCGTCACTGTGTCTGACTTGAGCATAATGTGGGTCGATGTCGATAATCTCTACAACTTCGGTTGACGGGTCATATTTGCTCACTCTCGGATGCTTTTGTAATACCACTGATTCATCTTTTTGCAACCACTCAGGTAATGACTGACCAGACGGTGTTCGTCGTTGGAATGAAAAAAGACGATCATGTGGTGTTGCATTAGTTTCAGTACAAAGCAAGGATCTGATTGCGTTCAATGCACGTGGTAACGATCTTTCCCACTCCGATATATGTATGTTCCTTGTTTTGAGGTCTAGTTCGATAGCTTTCCATACTATGCCATTATATTTCTCGATTTGTCCATTCCCCGTAGGATTGTACGGACTGCTGTGACTACTGGCAACATTGAGGTTTGTGAGGTAGCTTTTGAGTTCTTTTGAGATAAAGCCTGATCCGCGGTCGGAATGAACATATGATGGCAGTCCGAATAGATAAAATAACTGATCAAGACATTTTATTATTGTAGAGGTTGATGTATCGGGACACGCAAACCAAATGGGTATTTCGATATTCGCAATATTACAATTATTTGGGAGTATTACTTTCGTCGAAATGGTCATTTACTGAACACCTACATCGTAAATCCTCGAAGTTAGTTGTAGCAACCTCTTATGCAAAAAACTTAGGTTCTTTATCTTTCTCAGGAGCCCTCCGGTATTTTCGAAGTATGTTGCTTCCCATAGTTTCATATGCTTTGCCAGTTATCTGGTCGGATTTAAGTCCCTTCAATTTTCAGCAGTTGGACAAGTGTCAATGGAGATTCGTGAAGCGAATTGTTGGAGTCTCACCAAAATGTTCTTCATCGGTTATAGCGATACTATCATCGTTAGAACCTTGCTCTAAATACATCTGCTCAACATTTAATCTTGAACACACTGCATCATTTACTACTAACCTGAACATGTTCTTTCGAAAGACGACGTCATTGGATTCTGAATTTTATCTTACTCCGGCATTCTTACAGACTAAATGGAGAGAACCCTGTGCAAGGAAAAGACCGCTGATCTGGAGAGCATCTGTCCATGGATATCACGATAAATTCTGCGCTATTAGAATTCCAGTACATGCACGGTGCTCTTTGTGCATTTGTGTTCTTTGCAAAAATGAATGCGCATCTAACCTGCATATCTTCACTTGCCCTATTTTGAAAAATCTGTCACTATCCGATATTGACAGTAGGAGAAGATTTTGAAATACAATTTATAAAATTGATAAACTTTTGGTGTATTTATTTTGTTTACCCAATACCGAAAGGTAAAGAGGTATAATAAATTCTCTCATTATTATTATTATTATTTCGACAAACAGACGAGCAAAGCTCACAGTTGCACTGTTAAAAAAAAAGAAAAGGAAAAGTAAAGAAAAAAAAAGACTCACAAACAAAAGTCACAAAAGTTTATGTTTGAATGCTGAAACCGATCTTGAGTTGACAATTTCTTCACTTAATCGGTTCCACTTACCTACGATTCGGTGTCCAAATTGTACAGTTTTAGAGCGTATAACTCGGCGATGGGCTAAAGTAAAATTGTGTCCACGCAAAGCCCGACTTTTCCGAACAGTCATCAATTCTCTTAAGACGTGATTTCCCTTGTGTAAAGCTTCCCATGTTGAACACATATCTCGCCGAAACCGAAGGTCGCTTATAGAAACCATACCAAGTTTTTTTAGCCTTTCATTATAAGGTAAGGCTTTAACTGAATTTACGAGCTTTGTTGCCCGGCGCAGCACATTTTCAATTCTACTTTTCTCGTATACTGTTCTTGGGAACGAACATTGTGATGCATAGGTAAGATGACTGATCACAAATGCGTTGGCGAGTGCTCTAAATGAAACTGGACTCAACACACTAAAAGTTCTACGAATCATCCCAACCATTCGATTTGCTTTCGAGCAAGCCAACTCAGTATTCCAACTAGTCGAAAAATCATTCGCAACTACTATTCCAAGGTCGCTAAGACGAGTTACTACTTTAATGTTCTGATCCTCAAGATGATAAGTTGGATACACACTATGACTGCATGATTGTAAACGCATACATGCACACTTTGATATATTCAGTGACAGACCATTCATATAAGCCCAGTTGGAAATGCTGTCGATATCCGATTGAACTAGCACCGTGTCCGAATCTGACCGGATAGCCTGCCAAATTTTTAGGTCGTCTGCATATAAAAGAGAGTGTGAATTCAAAATGGAAGGAAGGTCATTAATGAAAATACAGAATAACAATGGGCCGAGGACCGAACCCTGCGGAACTCCAACATTGACCGGATAAGGATCAGAAAGAGAACCATTTACAACAACCTGATAGAATCTGTTAGATAAAAATTCTTTTATCCAGCGAATAATAAGTGGATCAATGTTTAGAGCACGCATTTTCTGAATCAAGATGTCATGTGGAACCATATCAAACGCTTTTGAAAAATCAAAAAATAATATATCAACATCAAAGCCCTTATCAACTAACGAACCCCAGCTATTCTGGGCAATCAAGAGATTAGTGATTGTTGAGCGATCCCTTCGAAATCCATGTTGATTGTTACACAATAATTTGTTCGATTCTAGAAAATCGCTTAGAATGCGGTATATTATCCTTTCCAAAACTCGACAGAATACACACGTTAGACTTATCGGGCGATAATTTTCAACTGAAGATGGATCACCTTTCTTCAAAATGGGCCTTATCCACGAAAGTTTCCAATTCATCGGGACACAACCGAAGTACAAGGAGGCGACACAAATCCAATATAGTGGTATGCCGATAACATCAGCGATATTCTTGAGAAATACCGGTGGTAAACGATCAGGACAAAGAGTCATCTCTGATTGTTGCTAGGACCGAGTCTGCTATATCCTTGCGGATAGAATCAAATACTTTAATTTGTTCTTCAGTCAAGGGAAAAATGTTGACGTCTAATAAAGGTCTTACCTTTTCAGAAAACTTTGATATCCATTTTGAATGATAAGCGAATAATCCAAGTAATCGCTTCAATTCGGCTTGTGTTGCAGGTGGCTCCATTTCGAGAAGACATCTTGTCCGTTGTGGGTCAGGTCGGATTCGCCCCTTCGAAATAAGAACTCCTAGGACATTTATGCTATCGACACCGTAAATGCATTTATCGGAATTAAGAGATATATTGTATTTGGCAATTACACGCTTGAGCTTGTCCAGATTATCATCGTGGTCTGCACGAGTATGTCCGCATATTATCATATCATCGAGATATGCAAATACTCCTTTCAACTTCTCTTGTTGATAATTTTATCCATATTACGTTGAAACACTGCTGGGGCGTTGGTGAGTCCAAATTGAATGCGTATAAATTGGAACAGTTGGCCGTTGGCTTCGAAGGCGGTAAACTTTCATTTATCATCTCTAAGAACCAATTGATGGTAGGCTGCCTTCATGTCTAGTTTGCTGAATATCGCAAATTTCGAAATATTTTCAATAATCTGATCAATGCGTGGTAGTGGGTATTCATCTTGGTGTGTAAATCTATTAACTGTCATTGAGTAATCAATTACTAAGCGTTTCTTTTCCAAATGTTCAGCAACCACTACCTGCGCACGCCAGGGGGACTGGCTATGTTCTATTACCCCGTCCTTGAGTAGACGCATGATTTCAGAGCGAATGAATTGAGAATGATCATGGGAATATCGGCGAGATTTGATTGCTATTGGCTTACATGACCTATCCAAGAATGAAAACAGCGATGGACACTCTATATTGATTGATTTTATCGACGCGATAACAATCGGGGCCTTGCTGCCACTGAAATTGATTGTTAGAGATTCGTGATGTGAAAGATACGGATGACCCAGTATGATATCTGAACAAAGATTCGGTAGACATAGAAGGCGGACGTTTTTATCCGTTAATCTGTTTAGCGATACTTGCCCATACATACAATGGTGAATTTTGGAAGTACAAGAGGATGTGGTCATAGTAACGACATTTTTATACGGACTCCTTTTAAATTGGTATTGTTCGACAATATTATCGCTAACAAAGTTTTCGGAGCTTCCTGTGTCAATGAGTGCATCTACTTCATGACCATTTAATATTACCCGTACCGTTGTCTTTCTTAATTAAGAGTGGACCGATGATGAAATGATGGTGGACAAGCTTGGAAAATGATCTGGATTGGGGTTCATAATATCGTGTGTCAATGCACTGTTGTATACTTTGGGGCGATGTTTTGACTTACATACAGCTGCGTAATGTCCTGTTTTGCCACATGATCGACAAATCAAATTTCGAGCTGGTCACCTTGAACGGGCAAAATGATTGTCCACAGAAAAAGCAATTGTGATTCAATCTGGCAATATATTTATTTTTCGCATTAGATGTATTGGAATTGTTAGAATCGAAACCCGGTTCAGCCAAATCTCGAACGGCTGCAATCGAATTTTCTTCATTTGTGTATTGTTCCGCTTGTATTTGCGCCATTTCGAGTGCTCAGGCTTTTGTGAAAGCTTGATCCATGCTCAATAGAGTAGACTCTAGTAACCTTTGTCTAATAAAGGTACTGCGAATTCCAGCAATAAAGGTATCACACACAAATAAATTTCTGTGATCTATTGCGGACACCGCAGCAAATTCGCAATCCTTACTAAACGTATTTAACGCTTGGATGAATTAATCGATAGACTGCGAATCTGATTGTTTGCATGAACTCAATTTGAATCGAGCAAAAACTTCGTTCTTCGGTTTGACGAACAAGCTGTCAAGGGTTTGAATTGCTGTTTTGTAATCGTCGACATTTGAAATGTGCTGATAAAGAGATGGTGAAATGTGATTCACGAGTATATGGATCTTATTGTCATCTGTGATATCAACTATGGACTGGAGGAAGTGAGTGAACCGTTGTTTCCAATGCATCCATATCATAGTCGATTGTGGATCATTAGGATCTGCGACGAGTGTTTCGGGCTTGAGAATTCGGTCCATAGATCACAATTGTTCAAATAAATTGAACTGAAAGCGATTTAGGCAGCTTTATTTGAAAAATCTACAAACAAACAGAATATAATAAATAGGTTAATGTAACATGGTTAATGTAACGAATAATGGTCTTCATGTCACATCACACTATATCATTTCATTCGCGATTAAGAAAATTTAAACGATACTTGTGAAGATGCCTTCGTGATTTGCCAAACCAGTCTATTATAATTTGCTACGCACGTGAAGCTAATGTACATGAGCTGCCTTATCGAAAAATAAACCGAAAATCATCAGAACAATGCAACGGCAAAAGATGCGCAACATGCAGGGTTATGCGCGATACTAATGTTTGCCAAAGATCAATCAATAAGCAATGTTTTGAAATTACAAATGAGTCGAATTGTAAATACAGATCGATTGTATATTATTGGCTACTAATGAAATCTGTGATAAACAATATGTCTTTGAAACATCTTTAACAATCGGTAAACGTAACAATTCAAGACGTTCACATTGTAAGCATGACAGAATCTATAAATAAAAAAGGTTATCTTAATAACCTAAAATAATTAAAAACAAAACATGAAGAGAAACCAATCGAAAACAGTCATTCGTTAAAATTCGTTCGCTTCTTTAACTTTGCTACGGGGTCAAGTCCAGCAGGATTTGAGACATCCAACCAATCAACACGCCACTCTCCGACTGAACCACCAGGGGTCTTTCCCCCGTAAGCATATTGCATAACATGGAAGTTAAATTTATGAGAAATCGAAGACAAATCACCGAGAAGAAGAGAGAAAAGTATAGGGCCTAATACGGAGCCTTTTGGAACACCGGACGGAATGGACGAAGGATGAGAGAGGAGTTAGAATATACGCGAAATGTACGGTTTGATAGATATGAAGAAAACCATGATACAGTGGGTAAAGAGAAGCCATAATCATGACGAATGCGATGTAGAAGAATCGAGTGATCGACTATGCCAAAAGCAGACGATAGATCAAGAGAAACTATGACACTACATAATTTATGATCGCGCGATATGAGTAAGTCGTTATAAACTTTAAGACAGGCAATTTCGGTAGAGTAATTAGAGCGAAAAGCGGCTTGGAAGGGAGGAAATAAGTTAGAGGAAAAGAGATATGTATTAACTTGCTTGAGAACGAGACTCTCAAGGAGTTTAGAGAGGGTTGGTATAAGTGAGATTAGACGGTACGAAGATGGTAGTGAGGAGTCGAGAGATTGCTTTTTGATGAGAGGACGAACAGTGGCGCATTTCCAGATGGAAGGAAAAAATTTACATATTTTACTATTTTCTATTTGATGGTATTTTGATGGTTGGTTTGATAGCAGTAACCAACTGCTATCAAACAGTTGGTTATATATCAAACTATATTTAAATATCAAACTATATTTTTTAGTATTATATTCTAAAACAAAGTATATTATTTATTATCCATCCATAAAAATTTGCCACTTAAAAGTTTAAATTTATTCTTTATATTATTGTGTTGATTTATATATTTTACTATTTTCTGTTTGATGATATTTTTATAGTAACCTAGTTTAAAATATGTATCTATTAAATTATTTAAATAATTTTGAAGAAAGGCAATATCATTACAAATTGTTGCAATTCTTAAAATTTAATAGTCAAAATTTATTTTTTATATTAAAGTGTTGATTTATATATTTTTTCACGTTATTCGCATTGTTTCTCTTGTAATGTTATTTTCTTCCTTCTCGTAATATCATCGAAACTGCTTTTATTATCGTTAAACAAATGACCGTTCTTAATAGGCATAAATCTTTAATTTTGATTTATATTAAACTTATAATTTGATTTAGATTAATTACGAGTCAAATGTTTTGGTGTTCAGAGCACGTCTAATTCCGCTGCCACTAGTCGGAGAAACATTGAAACAAGTATTGGTTTTTATTATCAATTTAAAAAGAGACACTTTTTAGTAAATTCTTAACTAAAGAGAACACACAGTGTATTTGATCTTAAATCTTTGTCTCCTGTCGTCATAATTAATAATTTAAGAATATTATTAAAGTATTTAAATAATGGCTATTTATTGAAATAATATAATTAAATATTTTTAATATTTTTTTAATATTACAGTATTAGTAATACCCAGATAAGTTAACTGCCGTCGTAATTTGTACTATTAAAATGTAAATATCCAGATCTTATGATCTTTTCAAATTGATATATACATCGATTCTTCCTGATGACCTATAATTTAAATTTTGATGTATAGTATGTAATTTATTATCAATATTATAAAAATTGAATTATAGAAAATTCTTACCATTTCACATCAAATAATATAACTGGATCTACGTATTTTTTACTATATATGAATAGAAAATAAAAATAGATAATAAAAATAAATATAAATAAAGATAAATAATAAATAATTATATAAGATTTTATACAATTTATATTTATATCAAGTTAAAATTTAAAATTTAAATTTAAAATAAAAATTAATTTTTATGAATTGACTAATAAATAACAGAAGATGTATAAGAATAAGGATTATAGTTTATCAGAATTAATTATTTTATACAAAAATAAATCTAAAATCTTGATTTCTTCTATCTGACAAATCGAATCAGCTAGCTGAGTCTACGTATTGTTATATAATTATAAAATAAACAAAATATAATAATGCTAAATCAAAATTTAATAATTAAATAATAAAATTATTAATTGTTTTTAGATTTTCTATAATTTAAATCAATTTAAAATAAAAAATTGAAACTTAAAATAAAAGTCATTTTTATGAATTGACTAATAAATAACAGACGTTGTATCCGAATAAGAATTAGAGGTCATCAGGAGGAACTGCTATGTTATAAGGTTTCGGCCCCTATTAATCAACCCAACACAGCAACGGGGCCAGATACGTGCTAATGACGTATTTCCTCTGATGAATCAGATCAGATAAGTGAGTCTACGTATTTTACAAAATATATAAATCAAAAATAAAAATAAATAATAAGTAATTATAAATGATTTAATACAATTTATATTTAAAATTGAAATTTTAAATAAAAGTCCATGTTTATGATTTGAATAATAAATAACATACTTTTTAGAGGTCATCAAGAGGAACTGATATGTTACCAAGTTTCAGCCCCTATTAATTGTATTTAATAATAATTATTATAAATAATTATATAATTATTTAATTTTTAAAATAATTTTTTTAATTTATAAATTTATTATTAACTCATAAAACGTTTACAACTGAAAAGGGTTCCCGCAAATGGGCCTCTACTTTGCAGTCAACTTTCTTCGACGCATCGCTGTCCAAGCACGATATGTGCTCTCCTACTTAATAATTGTTATTTATAATAATTATATAATAATTGTATAATAATTAATAATTATTATAATCTTGCTTTATTATTTATATTATAATCTCGCTAACAAAAGCAAACGCCTGGTGTCTGAAATGATACCTAAAAAATTATTATTAAACTATCTTTTTTTGGGCCCACTTGCGGGTAACCTCGACTGTATGTTTTACTAAAATAAATTTTTCCATTAAAAAAATAATCTTGCTTTAATAATAATTCAATTAGTAGATCCGTTAACTGAGTCTACGTATTTTGTACTATATATAAATATATTAATATTATATTAATAATATAAGCATTATAGTATGATTATATAATATATGTACACGTATATTGTAAAAATAATAAATATTTTTATCTTGAAATTTTTTTAAATTTAGATTCATATATAGGAAAAAATTTAAAATTCAATTTCGATTAATTAAATAATAAATAACAGACGATGTATCAGAATAAGGATTAGATGCCATCAGTTGGAAATCCACGACAAGTTTATCCAAAAGTCATACCTCATACGTTTAGTTCTTTACTATGGTCATCGATAACGTTGTATCATAATAGTATCTCTCAAATTTTTGAGAGATAAATGGGATGGGAGTTCACTTTCGTTTGTCTATGTTATCGACCATCGTACTCTGCATGATATGCATATATCATTTTTATTATATTTTAATGATATACCTGTAATGCAGATTTAAATTTTATTCTGTAACTTTTTCCTATTTTGTGAATCCCATCTAAAACTTAAGTGCTATCTCGTTGCATTGTCAATAATTTATATTCCCAGCATTAGAGACAATTCATAAATATCAGTAGACTTTTATCATCCGGAACTGTTTTACGTGTTCTAAGCAAGCAATCCTATTACTTTATGCAAGTGTTCACATTTGTAAATTTGTAGACTGAGAATCGTACTTGGCAACTTTCGATAATAATATTAAGTCAATGTCCCCAGCTACCACCTTACTTTTTATTTAGTTAATAAAAGTATTAGTACCGAAAAGGAATAAGCAAATTCGAAGCGATTTGGATCGATGATTTTCTGTTCCCCTAAATTTTATCGATTGTTTCAGGATTGTGTTAATAACATACATTTTGATGAATTTGTGTTTAAAAATTATCTTAGACATATGACATGCTTCAACACAGCAATCCGTCTATTAGTGCCATAAGTCTATTTTATCTGCACTAATATCATCTCCTCTTGCTTCTATTGTACTTGCAGCGATCTTATTAAAGATCGACTGCAGTGATCTTTCAATTGCACTTGCAGCGATCATATTAAATCAATTGCTGCAGCTGCTAAGGATGACATTGCCTAAGGATCAGCATGCGAACCAAGAGTCATTGTCAGCCGTTATACCTGAATTTTACCCTTATTTGTTCAATACGTAGTAACTGAGTATTAACTGAGATGTAGAAAACTGAGTAAATAATGAACATGTTTTCTAGAGCTAGCTACCTGTTTGAAAAATAAAAGCATTGCGTCAAATAATAAATTACAATTGTCTCCTGAATGGTAATGTATCGATCGTTTTTATTAAAACTCTGCGTATACACTCTGTATTCATCGCTAATGAGAACAACTAATCGACATACATTCATATTCAATATATGAATGATTGCTTGTCAATTATTAATTTTTTTGAATAACTAAATTTTATTTCAACTAAATTATTACACAATTATTACAATGAGTTTATAAATGGGAAATCATGACGAAGATCAGACTTATAATCTTCTGCAATCCCCTGGGCGACCTCCAAAAGACAGGCCGCGTTGGCTCGTTGCACCGCACAGTTCAATCTTTGTGAGAGAAATCTCGCTGCTCTCCGATCGCCTGTAGCGGCAATTAGCTTATTATCTAGAGATTCCAGGAAGCTGGTTGTAATTGGCCCAGCTGCCCCTATTGTCTCGATCGCCAATGGGACAACAGTGTATTGAAACGCATTGATTCCCCTGTATTTAGCCAGCTTCTGATTCTCGGCCACTCTCGCCACTCGCCCGGCGCACAGACCGCGTTGAACAAATTACTAGCCGCAAGTGTGTTGGGACAGGTAAAGTCCCGTACAAGTAGGCATCCCTTTCCCAAGAGACCAATGAAGCGCCATCCGGTCTTTTCCCGTCATCTCTGCACAGCCTAACTGGTTCTAGGCGGGACGGGACACCGGCCGCCATCATAATAATTTCAAACCACTTCAATCTGATGTTCAGCGTAATAAAAATAAAAAATTTGTATGCACGTAAATTAGCGTTTAAATCCTTTTATGTGGAAATTTTGTCTATCCACGTATATTTAATATTAATGATGATGAATCCTGCCTAAATGCGGTGATTCAGACACAAGACTCAGTCATATCAACGTTTTGCATGTCGAATTAATTACATAGCTTCATTCAATCAAATGTTTGCTTGAATTCCAATGTGCCACAACTAGATTCGACGATTTAGTAGGAAGTTATACTTTATAATACATTTTTACCGTCAATTTTGGACAATATATGAGTTGACTTCTAATTCAGTTTGCTCGGAACCTGTTTGCTCCGAACAAATTTATCGTAAACAAATGTACTTGTTGGAACTTGTTCAAATACTCGTGTTAGAAAGCTCATTTCAACTTCTTTGTCTTGTTTCTATGATAACAATTCCATGATACGACTATCAATTTATTGATAATCCAATGAATTATCTCATCGTGAATATATTCGTAAATTCCATTACAATCTCCATTAATCCCATCAATATTAAAATCGAGCATTTTATATTCATTGTCTCGACATAAAACTAAACCTGCTGGTCGATGGTCAGAGTATAAATTGTGGATTAGATCAGTCCGAGATAAGCATTCGCGACGACTGGATCTATACAAACTGACTCAATTTGCAGTAACAGAGCCTTACAATCTCCGGATAACCAAAACCATGATAACCGAAGAACACTTCATGACAAATGCATTCCCAGAGACTCATAAATACGGGGACTCAGTTAGCTGATTTAATAGTTGAAAGAACTAGTTGATTTTTATTTCTAATATTTCATTTGTTTCTCATAGGAAAACAGAGGAAATTCACAGACATTAAAAATTTTCATTTAACAAATTACACAAATCAATTTTCACACAATGATTTATTCTTTTTTAACTTTTTGTTTTTTTTTCTACGATGTATTTGAAAATTTGACATTTTACTTGACAGGTTAAAGTCTAAATATTTTTTAAATTGCCTTTTAAATAATTGTGAACAGTTTCAGCAACAAATAATATATAGCTAACTGATGTGTTTGACGTTTGCTCGATTTACAGGTTATTCGTATTATTTAAGTGAAGATCACTATGTTTTAATATGTTGGTACACAATAAGTATAAGCCATGGCTCTAATTTTTCTGACAACAATGAGTTTAAGATAATGAAATCTAAACGTTTAGAATTTGGTTTATAAATGGCGTGCCATTGAGCCAAGTTCAATTTTTGAAATCATCATCGTAATATCATTACAATTTAGATGTAACCGTTGTAACTTAGTCTACGTATCTTGTACTATAAATAAATTAAAAATTAATACTAAATATTTAAATTATAAAATTTTAGATAATTTATATATACACTGAGTCTGCATATTTTATACTATTTATAAATTAAAAATGATGATAAATAATAAATAATACGATGAGATTTTATACAATTTATATTTATATAAAGTTAAATTAAAGAATGAAGTCAATTTTTATAAATTACTAATAAATAACAGACGCTGTATCAGAATAAGAATTAGAGGTCATCAAGAGGAACTGCTATGCTATCAGGTTTCGGCCCCTAACTCCTCTACCCAACATAGCAGCGGGGCCAAATACATGCTAATGATGTATTTCCTCTAATGAAATTTGATTTTTTAGTATTATATTCTAAAACAAAGTATATTATTTATTATCCATCCATAAAAATTTGCCACTTAAAAGTTTAAATTTATTCTTTATATTATTGTGTTGATTTATATATTTTGCTATTTTCTGCTTGATGTTATTTTTATAGTAACCTAGTTTAAAATATGTATCTATTAAATTATTTAAATGATTTTGAAGAAAACCAATATCATTACATATTGTTGCAATTCTTAAAATTTCATTATTTAATGTATTATATTTTATATTATATGGTATGCATGAATGCTCATGCAAAAATATGTTTCTTGTAAATTTAAATATGTCATCTTTACGATATAAATTAATAGTAGTTTTAGTTAATGTTAATTTAATGTTCATATCTAGATATACACCTTCTTTATCATTAATATTGGTTTTGTTAAGAATAAGGCTTTCTGGATAAATGTGCTCACTAATTGAATAAAAATTATTAGAATTAAATACACATATATCATCAATGTATCGAAACATATATTTCATATATTTATATTGTTTAGATTTAGTTTTTACACAGTTATGAACAAATTCATATTCTATAAAGCTTAAAAACAAGTCAGCTATAATTGGGCTACTATTACCACCCATTGGAACACCTTTTACTTGTCTAAATATAGATGTCCCTACTTTTAAATAATTTTGATTTATCAAAATATTTAAGGATTCTATTAATTCTGTCCCTTAACTCCTCTATACTAAAGCTGAACGTCTCAAGACTCTCAAATACCTAATTTTGAATTTATTAATCCCAAATTATTATTTTCTCTTATTCTGCGCAGCAACACACGATAATCAGTTTCAGGAAAAAGCAAAAGATTTGGAATTATAGATTTTGCATCAATACATTTAATTATCTTAATACCATAAGTCATGTTTAATATTATATTAAGAATAATTTTGATAAACCCACATTCAGGGAATAATTCCATTAAATATTTGATATCATTCCTTTTTCATAATGTGGAATCATATATAAATGGTGTCTACAGATAATTTTATCTGTAGACTAGACGAATGTGGTACACGAAAATATCATCACGATTAAATTAAATTTGAATGAGGAATGCGACGGTGTGATAACATTTAAATTTGAAGAAAGCTGGCAAAAACCATCGCAAAATTTATTTAATTGAATATTTCGATGCCTAGCTGGCATCATCTTCAGCAATCTGAAGTGTTAATAAAGGCACAAAAAGTGTACACGTCAACATAAAAAGAAGAAAAAAGAAGAAAACTGCCAAAACAAAACATGGAAACCAGCGCCAATCTCGTCAACCCTGTTATGTAATACCACCCAAAATGAGATGATATCCATCCTTCTCATTTAACTTCGGCTTGATATCGCGGATGAACAGTTAGTCCTTGATCATTGACAACAAGCCTTCCAACGACATATTCTTGTTCATCCGCAATCTCAAGCCGAAGTTAGATGAGAAGGATGGATATCATCTCATGTTGGGTGTTATTACATAGCAATGTTGGCGAGATAAAAGAAAGAATAGTAGTATACTATTCAAGCGCACCTTCATTATCGAAAGATTATCGATAGTAACGTTCAGTTTAACGATTTAAAATTTGCTTAGTGATGTTTGGAAATGTTGTTCGTAATAGTCTAACATTTTTGGCTGTACAAAAGAGAATAACAATTTTGTAATTTTCTAGCTACTTATTCAACTACTTATATAATAAAGTTACGATCTTTGTATTTGATTTTTGTATTCGGTCTAGTTCGTCAAACATCTGTTGTCTATAAAAATTGTAAAACTATGAAAGAATAGTAGTATACTATTTAAATTTCATTTTTTTTATTTTAACTTGATATAAATTATATAAAATCTTATAACAATTATTTATTTTATTATTTAATTATTAAATTATGATTTAGCATTATTATATAAAAATTGACTTTTCTTTTAATTTTAAATTTTAAATTTGGACTTGATATATATTATGTAAAATCTTATATAAAATTATTAAATTATTTAATAATTGATTATTTTATTTAGCATTATTTTCGAATAAATAATTTACTTTGTATTAGAAGAAAAAGCACTAGATAAGTAAATTTCATCAGAGGAAATACGTCATTAACACTTGTTTGGTCCCGCTGCTATGTTGGGTAGAGGAATAGATGCCGAAACCTTATAGCATAGCAGCTCTTTCTGTTGACCTCTAATCCTTGTACTGATACAACGTCTGTTATTTATTAGTAATTCATAGAAATTGACATTTATTTTAATTTTAAATTTAGACTTGATATATTATATATAAAATCTTATATAAAATTATTAAATTATAATTATTTAATATTTAATTATTTAAATTTTATTTAGCATTATTTTTGAATTTATAAAATCTGATGAAACATAATACTGCCAATTACTATTTCAAGTTCTTATTATTTTCATAGCTATACGATTAGACAGCGTTTCATTGAGTTCTCGTTTATAGTCAAGTCATAAACCGCACAAATTAAAGATATCGCTTTAATGTATCATTTCTTTTAATGTATTTAATGTAAAAAATGTCAATTGAGAAATAAACCTAAATCCGCGGACAACACTTTAAATATCTTGATACTAATTAATAATTTTGAATATTACGAAGCAAAATGAAACTTCATTAATTTTTAATGGGAAACTTTTAAAAACATTGTAGCACAATATAACATTTACTTAAACAAACCAATTAAAATAAATATACAATTTGTTCCCATTGGAATTTTAATTAATATTTCTTATCCTACACGTTGCTTTAATCCTATTTTTACGCCAATAGCTCTATGCTACATTTCAGTTTTGCTGGACCCCATTAGATAATGATCCAATACCCATGTTCTGGTCCTTTTAATGTTGGTTGACGATCACTCGACTCGTCTTCTTCATTAGTATTTAGATTTAATAAAATACTTTCGTCTTACATTTTGCAAATTAAAATTTGAAATCAGAAATGATTTCAAATATAAAATCAAATATTATATATAAATTAATATATAATATTAATTTTATATATTAATTATAGTATTCCTATTTTTATTATGGACTTTGCTTAAATCATTTGTTTAAGCCGAGATCAGTACATTACATTTTTAGTATTGGTGAACATATTAAGTTGGCTGACGATTAATCGACTCGTCTGTTGTATTTACTATAAAATGTTTAATGAAATACTATTCATTTAACTTTTTACAAATTTAATAATTTATTATTTATTATAAACTTTATTTTACTATTAAAATTTTAATAGTAACAATGACTGCACATGTATATCAACATAAAAAATACAATTTGTTCATTGTTTCCTGGTGGTCCGGATGTCGAGTTGTGAAGGCAGTGCATGGATAAGACGTGTCTAAGTATCTCGGTTCTGAGTGGCCGTCCTGACTTTATTTTCAGATAGTTCTAAGCGTTTAGTTGCAAGATGGAAAGTTTGATCTATTTACCTATACCGAGGTATGCATCAAGGTCGCCGTACATAAAGTCCAATTTGGAACACTTTACAAGGAAGACGCCCCCTAATTATCCTCAAAACGTGGTCTGACCACCTCAGCTGACTTCCTACAATGTGGAGAAACGGCGACTTTTAAAATCGTTGTACAATTAGCCAAACAATTTACCTACAAAAATTAAAGTAAAATATTAATTACAAAAAGTCTATTAGTATTTTAAGTTTTTATGTATCTGACGAAGTCACATTTAATTGCTTATATTTTAACAAATTATACTTTATACTTTATAAAGTATAAATGCTTCTACTTTATAAATTATGCTTTCGAGTGTTTAAAATATGGCATTCAATAGAATATTAATTATTTAACCGGTAATTGTACATTCAAGTATATTTTGTTTATCTTTAAAACTCTTATTTTTAAACATTTAATTAATATATATAAATTCCATTATTAAAATAACCAAAATATCAATATCAAATACGTATCTTACTAATTCGCAAATAAAAATATAATATAAATATTCAAATATAAATATACAATATTTTGTTTTTATATATTTATTTATTAATACATATATATTTATTATTAATATATATATTTATTAATTTTTATATATTATACTGTTTAAATTGCACAAAATTTCATTCATAAATATATTAGCCATATAAAAATCTCATTTTTACGATATCACTTTATTATGCCATTTTAAACTTATATCAATTATGCTAATAGTTATATATAGTTGTATCTTCCTTATCATTAACATTAATTTATTGAGAATTATACTACTTGAATCAATCTGGCTAATCAAATAAAATTTATTATAGTCGAATATATACTTCTTTTTGAATTTACGAACTGATACTTTGGTTATAGTTGTTCCTTAATTTATAATAAAACGTAAAATACAATACAAATGGACTATAAATTAAAAAATTAACATACACAAATATACGAAATATTGCTGATACTACATCCAACTACATTACACCTAAATTTGTATACTACACAAGACTTACTGTCTTTTCCACCAATTATTGGATTCTTAACGACAAGAATCGTCAGTGCTTTTGTTTTTATAATTTATATTTGGATTGATAGTTTTGATTTTGACCTTACATTATTTGTAGTAATCATTCGTAGTTGCGATTCACATTTGTCATTTGGTTTTTATAGAAAATAACCAGATTGCCCTTATCTAGGTATGCGTCAATGGAATTTATGAGTTTATGGACATTATTTGCTATGAAATTATTGACAATCTTGTCAACAATCCTCTGGTAAATTTATATTTTGAAGACTTTAAGAAGTTGTTTATTGAGGAGTTAATCTGGAACGTTATTTGTGGAAGGCCTTTAATCTCAGCTTCCTGGTAATATTGAGAGCATATGCTTTTGTAATTCAGGTAAACACCGCCGTTACTCGGTGTTTTATACGTCCGCATCTCAAGTAATTGACTGATTTTAAGAATTTTGACATCCAGAAATGATAATTTATTGTAATCAGATCACCTAACTAAGTCTACGCATTTTATATTATTTATAAATTAAAAATAATGTTAAATAAAATTTTAATAATTAAATAATAAATAAAAATAAATAATAAATAATTGTTATATAAGATTTTATATAACTTATTTCAATTTAAAATTTAAAATTGAAATTTCAAATAAAAATCAATTTTTATGAATTACTAATAATTAACAGACGATGTATTTGAATAAGGAATAGAGGTCATCAGGAAGAACTGCTATGCATCAGGTTTTTACCCATATTACTTGACCCAACATAGCAGCTGTACCAAATACATGCTAATGACTGAAATTTGCTCATCTAATGTATCTTATTCTAATACAAAGCATATTGCTTATTACCCATCTATAAAGATTTTTCGCTTAATAGTATAAATTTATTTTTAATATTATTGTGTTGATTTATATATTTTACTATTTTTTATTTGATGAAATTTTTATAGTAACCTCGTTTATTGAATAAAATTATTAGAGTTGAATGTGCAATTATTTTAACGATTTTGAAGAAATCGTTTTACTATTCTTAAAATTTCATTATTTAATGTATTATATTTTATATATGGTAGGAATGAATGCCCATGCAAAAATATGTTTTTTTGTAAATTTAAATGTCATCTTCACGATATAAATTAATAGTAGTTTTAATTGATGTTAATTTAATGCTCATACCAAGATATATACCTTCTTTATAATTAATATTGGTTTTATTAAGAATGAGGCTACCTGGATAAATTTGTTCGCTTATTCAATAAAAACTAATAGAGTGCACGCACATATATCATCAATCTATTGAAACATATATTTTATATTTTTATATTGTTTAGATTTATTTTTTAAACAGTTATGAACAAATTCATATTCTATAAAGCTTAAAAATAAGTCAGCTATAATTAGGCTACTATTACATCCCATTGGAACACATTTTATTTGTCTAAATATAGATGTCCCTACCTTTTAATAATTTTGATTTATTAAAATATTTAAGGATTCTATTAATTCAATTTTATCCATATATCTATATTTACATGATAGTTAAAGCTTTGCTAGATAGGCGTTATAGTTATATCATATATAATATTAATTAATTTTACTAACGCTTCTCTTATATCTACTAAACCCAGATTTGTATAAAGCGTACTAAAATCGTACGTATTTATATTTTGAAAATTTATTACTTTTGTCTGTTCTAAAAATTCTTTTGTAGAATTAATACTGAAACAGTGTTTTATACCTGTATTAATTTCGATTATCTACTTTGAGTATTTTATTCATATAGACAGAAAGTGGTTTTAATGTACATTTAAAATCACTTCATATGAACCTAGGTTTTATTGAATTTTTATGTAATTTTGGATTCCAATATAATATAGGTATAGTTTTATTATCTGATTCAACCTTTATACCCTATATACCCTATTTAAAGTTTATATCAATATATATATACTTTCTTTATCATTGATATTGGCTTTATTAAGAATAGGGCTAACTGGATAAATTTGTTCGCTTATTGAATAAAAATTGCTAGAATTGAACTATAAATTTTAAAAACAAGTCAGCTATAATTGGGCTACTATTACCACCCATTGGAACACCTTTTACTTGTCTAAATATAGATGTCCCTACTTTTAAATAATTTTGATTTATCAAAATATTTAAAGATTCTGTTTTAAGGATTCAATTTTATCCATATATTTATATTTACTTGATGGTTTAATTTTTGTTAGATATGCGTTATAGTTATTATAACATATATATTTATATCTATTTCAAACATAAGATTAATTAATTTTTCTAATGCATCTTTAATATCTGCTAAATCTAGATTTGTATAAAGCGTATTAAAATCGTACGTATTTATATTCTGAAAATGTATTACTTTTGTTTGTTCTAAAAATTCTTTTGTAGAATTAATACTGAAATAGTGTTTTATACCAGTATTAATTTCGATTACCTTGCAATATTTTTTAAAGTGTGCTTTAATTACTTTAAGTATTTTATTCATATAGACAGAAAGTGGTTTTAATGTACATTTAAACGCACTACATATGAACCTAAGTTTTATTGGATTTTTATGTAATTTTAGATTCCAATATAATATAGGTATAGTTTTATTATCTGATTCAACCCTTACACTTTTTTATCCATTATAGCGCAGTGACTTGTAATAATTAATTGAAGTGACTAAACTTTATCACTATGTTCAGATGTTGTGTTTACATTTGAAAATTTCATTTTCAATTGTAAATAAAATTTTAATTGATTTCAATTTTTTATAGTAAAATCTCATCGCAGTGCTGCTCAGCGGCAAAATCTCCAATAAAATTGTCAGCATCGCATGTGAGTCACGCTGCTTGTGTTCCTTAAGAAAGATGGCGGAATCCGGCTGATCGCTGTTGGTCTCACTATTCGACGTATTGCAGCTTAGATTTCTTGCCGATTTGTCACCGAGCTCCTTGTCAATCGCATGCTCCCTGTCCAGCTGGGCGTTGGCATACCTGACGGAATCGAAGCAGTTGTGCGTGCATTGCGCACGTTTCTACTCAACATTTTTTAAGCAACAGGGTGTTAGCGAAGCTAAACCTCTGCAACACTTTTAATAGCGCAAGCAAAAATGCTATACTGCTATGCGTCGCTTGTGACGTACCGCAAATTCTTTTGTTCGTCATTCTGTGCTACGACTCACCAAGTGACCTCATTTTTGGCGATTGGCGTATAATGTATCGTGAGGGCGTTTAGCAGGGCGGATCCTTGTGCCCTTGCTTTTTTGCCTTACAGTCAACGCCTTTGCCTACAGCCTCAAATATTAACTTAACATGTGGTATCTCAATGATTGTATACTTTGGGGTACACCTGAAGACATAATCTCCAACATCATAATAATTCAGACTTCCGGTGCAGAAATTGGACTGGTTTTAAATTTCGAGAAGTGCGAAACTGTTACTGATTGCTGCGAAACGAGTAGATGTATTTCAATCAAATGTAGTGTTCCAAGTCCGTCACGCCAGGTTAAGCCATAATCCTCGGAGTGCCGATCGGAGACCAGCTCTGCATATGCAGCGCCTCGCAGGGCTCTATCACTCAGCTTTCTCGTACCAGTTTAAGTTGACTAAGCTGAACTCCCACTACGCTCTTGGCATCCTCCGCAACTCAATGAGCCTACTAAAGATTTGCTTCCTGTTTAGTTGTTCTCCCTGCTTTCGTAGCTGGGAAATCTCAAATTTCGACTTCGACGTGCACCGGCTCCCTTACACCGTACTAAACTTGCCTGGTCGACACGCTGCCTGGGATTAATCCACATTACCGACCAGACTCGGCAGCCTTGACTCCCAAACTGCGAACGAGACTGCGGTTCTAGATTTCGCATGGCCAGTGTTTGGCTCTGAGACTTTGATGAAAATTTTGCTAAGGAATTGGTTGCCTCGCCTGCCACAATGTCAAAACTCAGGCTTTGTTGATGCCCCCACGCGATGGCGTGCTGAATTTCATGCGGTAATCCTACTGGAACCAAAATCTCAAACGGTGGATGAACGACTACTACGACACACGTTACCAACGTATGGAGCAACGACCCCGGGGTCAAGAGTACTTAAAGTACTCGGGCGCATGTCTAGAGACTCTGCCTATCCCCTCCACAGGCACAGGCATGAATGACTAATCTATCTTCTAACCAGTGGCACTGAGGATGGGTGTTCACTGTAGCGAAACATACCGGTGCATGTGTGGACGAAAGATTCACAGGATTAGTGCACACGCTTTCGACAGCAACAAATGCTCATCGCGCTTCCATCGTCCCTCGTCTATGAACGAGCTGCTGTGTATCGACCTAGCTGCCACCGGCGTCCCATCACGCGTCGAGCCGGTAGCTTCGACCCGAGAAGACGGCAAGCGGTCTGTTGGATCTACTTTTTTCAACAAAGTGCTAAAAGGATTGAAAGCACAACCGGGGAACACCGTTCGTTTTGTCGGCTTATGCAGATGATAACCGTCGCGGTACAGCTGGGAATGCTCCCTGCCTCGTCACGGCGTCCAGTGTACCGTATTCCACTTCGTATGGGCTTGGGACCATCTGCGGGAGTTGGTTTTGTTTAAGGCATCGTCGGCTGTATCTGAAAATCCTATCGTGTGGACATTCGTTAGTGACTGTACATAGTAAGCTACGACTGCAGTTGAGGGCGTGTTGTAGGACTTTCTCCCAGTCTTTTATTCCAAGATTGAGGGTGCGTAGTGCTAGACGTATCGTAGTCCAAATCTGGCCGACAAATCGTTCCGCTTGTCCGTTTCCTCTGGGATTGAATGGAGACGAATGACTTGAGGATATGTTCCGAGAAAGTAAGTATTGTTTCAGCTCGGTTGACCTGAAGCAAGTTGCGTTATCAGAATGTATAAACTCCGGGGCGCCGAACGTCGAAAATAGCAGTTCAAGCTTCTCAATCACTGTTTGTGAACTGGTGTCTTTGCAGGGGAAACCGAATGGAAAACGACTGTATTCGTCGACCACGACCAGGAGATAAGGATTTCTTTGTGTTGATGTTGGTAAAGGACCTTTGAAGTCTATGGATAGCCGCTCAAATGGACGAGTCGACTTTATAACATGGGATCCTTCTAGATGCGGATACTGGGGTTTTATCTCTAAACAAACTAAGCAGTTATTGCAAGTTAGTCTTACGTCGTCGCATGAAAACGGTAGATTGTTTTTTCGTACATATGCTGTTAAGCGTCGTATTCCAGGATGGCACAAATCAACGTGTAGCTGTTTAAGATAGGCTAGATCAGACCCTGCAGCGCAGACTCGCGTTTAAGTGTCGGCAACGTGGTTTTGTTTGCTAGGTCTGTAGATAATCTTAAATTCGAACTCTGATAGTTCGAGGCGCCATCTATTAACCTTCTCATTTTTGATTTGGCTCTTGCTCTTGTTGTTTAGCATAAACGATACGGACCTTTGATCAGTAATAATCGTAAAGGGGCGTCCGATAAGGTGGTGCCTCCACTTTCGAAGTGACTCCACAATAGCATGTGCTTCTTTCTCAATTGCCGAATATCGCGACTCCGGATTGATCAATTACCGAGAGAAAAAGGCCACTGGTCTTTCTTCTTGGCTGAGAGATGCGGCTATGGTTGTCGCGGATGCGTCAGTTTCGACAGTTAATGGTTTATTGTTGCCAATGTGATATAGTGCGGCTTTCATTATGTCCGATTTTATGCCTTCGAATGCTGCGATTGCTTCATCATTCATGGGAAACTGTGAAACTTTAATTTTTGCCATTTTGAGTGAAAAGTTTGCTATCCAATTCGCATAGTAAGCAAAGATACCTTGCACTCGTTTAAGTTCAGACTGACATGATGGAATTGGCAGGGATTTCAGAGGCTCAAATCGTTCCGGGTCTGGTTTGAAGCTACCATTTTTGATCTGATACTTGAGAAGGTTGATTTCATCTCTACATAATTTGCATTTTCCATTGTTGAACTTTAAGTTTAATGATGTACAGACTGAAAGAAATCGATCTATATTTCGGTCATGCTCCTCTTCTGTGCGTCCACATATAGTGATGTCGTCTAGGTAGACGTATGTGTCGGTCAAATCATTGTCCGCGATTATTTTATCCATGATTCTTTGAAAGCATGCTACCGCGTTCGTTAAACCAAAAGGAATCCTTGTAAATTGATAAAGTTTGCCGCATGCTTCGAATGCCGTATATTGACGATCGGATGGGTGAATTTCGACTTGGTGATAGGCGGATTCAAGATCAATAGTTGAGAAGAATTTGTATTGAGATATTTCCGTGATCAGCTTCTCTATGTTTGGAAGTGGATATCCGTCGAGATGTGTATATTGGTTTATTGTCTTGGAATAGTCCACAACCATTCGTTTCTTTCTTCGCTGGTTAGTCGTCACGAATGCTTGTGCTCGCCAAGGCGATGTGCTCGGCTCAATTATGTGTTCCCGCAGAAGTTTGTCTATCTCATTACGTATGAACGCATAGTTCTCGCGTGTGTGTTTTCGAGATTTTGTAATAATAGGTTTACAGTTTTCTTTTAAGTGCTCAAATAGCTTTGGAGGTTCAGCAATGTTCATTACTCTCAATGAAATTGGTTCTTCTTGACCGTGAAATCGAAATTGTATGTTGGAATGTCTCTTCATAAAGTCGATACCAAGGATGATGTCTGAACAAAGATCGTCTAGAATCAGTAGTTTTACGTTACGAAATAGCTTTCCTTGCATACGAATGTCGACTGTTATCGAACCTTTTGAAGTTACCTGAATTCCGGAGGATGCCATTGATATTTTGGATTGCAGACGCCACACTTTCACATTTAATCGTGTTATATGATTCGTTCAATGTGCTCCCGGTATCAAATAAAGCGCTTAGGCAAATGCCGTTAACAAATACCTTTTGTGTAGCAATGCTGCCGCTTGATCCGCAAAGCCCGCCGTTACTTTGGAATGCAGCGTTACAGTGCCCCGACCGGCAAACCTTGGCGAAGTGTCCTGTTTTCTGACACTTATTGCATACCGAATTTCGTGCGGGACAATGTTTCCTTGTATGCTTGAATTTTCCACCGCAGAAGTAGCATTTCCACGTACTTGATTTATCAGCTGCTGCGACTTGCTCGGCATTTATGGCTGTCAAGTTGTGGTTGGGATGTACCGTTTCCTCAACGGATTCATTATGTACTGCAGATGCAAGCCGGTTAGGTGCGCCGTATGATTTGACCCTCGACTCGGCTAATTCGAGAGACCGAATTTGAGTACATGCTGTTTGTAAATGCAATTCGGAGTTTTCCAGCAATCGTTGGCGAATATGATCAGAATAGATTCCGGTGATTATGGCGTCAAGAAGCGTCTCATCGTGATAGCTCTCGGCGGTCATGGCTTCGAAGTTGCATTCCGCTGCCAGCAGACGTAGTTCGGATAAGTATTGGTCGAACGTTTCATTCGGACTTTGCTTCCGACACCGCAGCACGTGTCGGGCGTATACTTGGCTAACTGGCCGCTCATATCGCTCACTGAGCAACTTTATGGCATCAGTGTAGTTCGCACACGTTCTGATGAGCTTAAACACTGCTGGCGATACGAAATTGAATAGCGTGTATAGTTGCGAGTCTTCATCCTCTACTGCCAGCTTTCGAATGTAATTTTTGAACGTTACGGACCAATGACGGAAGTGATCCTGCGCTTTAGGATCGTCGGGTAATATCGTCAGACGCTCTGGTCGTAGATGAGATTCCGCTATAGAGATAATATTACTCAATAAATTGTAGTGTAAACAGACATGCTTGTAAAAAGCTTTATTGAGTAATATCTACAAAACAAAGTAGTAAATTAGTAAGTGTAAATAGTTAACATTAAGGGTTAGGATTTACAATATAAATGGTAAGGTAATTGTCATCACAGGTAGGTTTCTAATAAATCGTTAGAATACGATCCTCAATCAAAAGTAATATACAGAAATGTATATCTTCACCACTGGAGCAGCCAGACTAGTAGATGTAACGTCGATTCGCGATACAGACGTGCTTAGTTTGAATTTGATCAGCACGAGTTTACGGAGTAAGCAGATAATCATGGTTATAAATATTATTACAAAATAATAATATTTTTTTAAAGTAATAAAGTTTTATTAACAAACATTTAAAATCGTACAATTATGGTTCCCGCAAATAGGCCTCTATTCATTAAATATTTACAATATTAAAATCATTATTGGATTATCTTAATTCCAGGGGAATTTATCAACTACCGAGAACCCATTGAAATCATGTTCTTTGTTGGGGTACAAAGGATCGTTTGTCAACGGCCGTATAGCTTTTCGTCTAATCGCCAAACTGGCGAATTTTGCAAGTGCCACAAGTATTTCTGTCCGCAAGTGAGTAATCCGGTCACAATAAGGCACTTTTTGTTTTACTGATTGTACTTTTGCAAGATGTTTCAAAAATTTGTCTGATGTAGAGCTAAAATTGCCTGTTGTCTTTTGTTAATCATAATATTATAATATTATTACAAAATAATATACAGAGACGTATATCTACACCACTGAGCAGCCAGCCTAGTGGATATAGAATTTTAATCACGATTCATACGTCCTGAGTTCAAATCCGATAATCACCTGTGTATGGAGCATAAAGGTGTAAAATAATAAGGATCGAAACATAAAATGCAGATCCGGGTCAGCAGCTTATGATACCCATCCAGGCTGATTATAGTAGCGTCCTGCTGTATCAAAAATAAGAACAATACCTGTGAGGATAATATCGTGCCACAATCAGAAGAATTTCAGCTCACAGATGCAATCAAGTTAAATTAAAAACATTTATTGCAAATGGTAGCATGAAAAACAGTGATCCGCCTAGCGGATCACACACATAGGATAGGTTTCTAATAGATCGTTTGAATACGATCCCCTACCAAAAAGTAATATACAGAGATGTATATCTACACCACTGAGCAGCCAGCCTAGTTGATATAGAATTGTAAGCGCGATTCAGACGTCCTGAGTTCAAATCCGATTAGCACATGTGTACAGAGTAATAATGGTCGAAACGTGAAATGTAGGTATGGGTCAGCAGCTGATGATACCCATCCAGGCTGATTATAGTAGCGGCTTGCTGTATCAAAAATAGGAACAATAATTGTGAGGATAATGTTGTGCCATAATCAGAATTAATATTTATATGAATATTTTATAGACATCAATATTTATTAATATTTATCTATATAAATATTAATTTTAATGAAGTAGGAACTGAGATACGATTTTTATTATTTTTATTCGAAAATATACGAAGCCCTGATTCAATAATTTCATTTGAATCTTCAGCCATCATTTGAAATTGATGTTTCTTCATCAAGGTAAAAATTCAATTCCTTACGGTAGCTTTTTAATACAAAACATTACTGCTATAATAAGATTTTGTGTATTTTTTACTAAAGAAGATATCTGCTTCCTTTTTTCTCTATTCTAATTACGAAAATGGTAACTATTAGCGCGAATACAAGTTTCAATATTATATTTTAGAAGATTTTAAAATTAGATTTTATTTTTATTATATTTTCACAAATTCATATTCTACAAGACTGATAAATATGCAATTGATTATAAGGTTGCTATTATCCTCCAAATGTAAACAATTTACTTTGCTAAATATTAAATTAATTTAATATTTATATTATATATTATATATTTATATTATATAATATTATATATTAATAGGATATATTATATATTATATATTTATATTATATATTTATTATATACTATTAAATATATTAGTATATATAGGTATATACACTTAATAAAATTTTCTTTCCTTGTTCGAGCCATTAAAAAATAACAAAATTGATAATCCAGAATTATTATTTCTGAATAACATTTCAGCTTTACATAATTAGCGAGCTCTTGCCTGTTTTAATACGCTTTTGTATTTACTAAGTACGTCCACAGCTGTTGATCACATTTTCTCGTTTATCGTATTTTCTCGGTTTAACAGATGTCCGCTGCTGTGAAACATTTTCTCAGTTGCGTTTAGTCGAATAGCTGAAGACTTATGCAGCAATATCAATTTTAATTTGCCTTACTTTAAAACTTGAAATTCAATTTAAAATCCAAAGTATGTTATAAAATAATTAAGAACGATATGAAGTATGGAAGTACTTTCTCCCTTTGGTTTTTCATAAACTGACATGTCTATCTAGCTCTGTAATTCCCATAGATGTTAGGATCACGTCGTTTGCTTACATCATTGTCATAGATACATGCCGCAGGGTGTCCATCGCAATTAGAGGCTGGATGATCACATTGTCTGCTTACAGCATTGTCCGTGGTGCATTCAGTTGAGTTTCCCTCACAATTACAATAGAGGCTTGTAATATGACACTTTTTTGAGTGAGTGTGCTTATGGAGAAAGACTCAGTAGTATATCTCATGTAGTATGACATATTCAGGTATTCTATTAAAGGTCTTCTACATGTCAAGGAAAGCGAGTTGATTTCTGTCTTTTCTATTATAAATGTATAAATATTATAATCTACGTGTTTTAAGTTTACTTTTTATTGATGATATACAATTTGCCGCTAACATATGATTTTATATTCTTTGAGAATATATAACATATGCTCCTCCCATAAAACGGATCTTCTATATTTTTAGTATTTTTCACGATTTCCTGGTTTTACAGAATAGAACAATTATTTATTCTTTAAAGTGATCAGAATGCAAATGAAATATCAAATTTCAGAATTCGGTTAATTGTAACTCCTAGTTTGGGTTCGTACCTAGAATCCTAGTCTCGGTTTCATCCTGCCTTGAATCCCGATCTTACCACCTTTCATCCATTATAATAATGGTAAATCCCACGAAATCTGGTGTTCTTTGGATCTACCCTTCCCCATGCAGATTTAATCTTATCCTGCTCTCTTTTTAACTGGTAATCGCCTTTTTTGCCTGGATTCGCTAACATTTCTCGGAGTAATTATATACTCCTCGCTCTAATTCTCATCATTTACACTAGAAAAAGTTTGTACCTGTTATTCTATTCTCCGTGACTTTCATCGCATTCGAAAAGCCACAAAATTTTCCATTTCCAACACTTGAATGTACTCCCTTCTGCTAACTCGCCTTGACTATTGCTTCTCACATTTCTCAAACTCCCCATCTTTTGTTACTGCCCCTTTATTATCGTTTTCTTCGCACTTCAGCATGCATACTTCTTCGAAGCCGGCGTATTAATCCCATCGCTAATGAACTTATCAAACTTCATTGGCTCAAACAGAAAATAGTAAAATATATAAATCAAAACAATTTTAAAAATTAAGCGGAAAATTTTGATAGATAGATAATTGTATTAGAATAGTGTTTTATAGTGTTATATTTTTAAATGTAAAAATATAGAATAAGATACACAAAATAATCAAATTTCATCAGAGGAAATACGCCATTAGCATGTATTTGGCCTCGCTGTTATGTTGAGTCGAGGAATAGGGGCCGAAATCTGATTAGATAGCAGTTCCTCTGATGACTTTTAATCCTTATTCCGATACAACGTCTGCTATTTATTAGTCAATTCATAAAAATGACTTTTATTTTAAATTTCAATTTTTTATTTTAACTTGATTTAAATTATATAAAATTTATATAATTATTGAATTATTTATAATTATTTATTATTTGATTATTTTATTTTTATGTATCATTAACAGGAATTGAAAACGCACAAGTACGATTGTATCGCACAAGTACGATTGAAAACGCACAAGTACGGTTAATCTCTTATACCATGGGAGGGCGAAAAGATCTTGGTTCGGACTTTACATGTCCAAACACCCTGTGGCGGAGGATGTGCCTCAACAAATGCTGAGGAATTGAAAACCCACGAGTACGATTGTATTAACCATGCTCGATACTAATTTGCGCCGTTGGCTATCGAGAAAATTGAAGTATTGGTCCGTCGGCCACCAAGTTTTTCGAAAATTGGGAAATATGCTTAGTCGAGTCACTGTGCACTAGTGCGCAGGTTTGTTTCTCATGCAGCGTTTAAGCGTTGCCGTCAAATGGCAATGCATCATGTATGCTGTAGTCGATCGTTGCCGCGCTCGAAGCCCAGACAGACGTCTACAACAGAAAATTAGATAGTGTTGATGATAGATTGCAAAGGTCGACGTGTGATCGAGCACTGCCCATCAAAATTTCGGGTCATTTTGAAATAACCGCTGACGAAGACATTGCCGATATTTCAACACTGAACAGCAACGGAGAGATTACAAAATCAAGCCGCGAAAATCAAACTGAACCGTTGGAGATGCGTATTCTTTTGGGTGCTAAAGCGGCGGTATCAAAGAGAATATTTTGATCACGATAGTAAATAAATTAAATAAAGAAAATAAAGAAAATAACTAAATAATTTAAATATTTAGACTCAGTAATTTGATATGATTTGATCCCATCTATAATGAACTTATCAACCTTCATTGGCTCAGTACATAATCGAGTTTTATATTACTTTGCCGTTCTCGCTTATCGTTTACTTTATCATCCCCTCCGTATCTTCACCTAAAATTGCACGGTGCACTTCGCTCAAACGATCAGTTCCTGCTACACATTCCTCATCATCGATCGAACATTGGCCTGCGTTCCTGTCTCATTTCTATGCATCTTATTTGGAATACTCTCCCCCTTAAACTTCGCTGCCAACCTAACCTTACTACCTTTAAATTCATGTTTCGCACCTTTCTACCGAGTAACCGGACCCTGCAGCTAAGTTAGCAATGAGATCCGAATTTTTATCGTTCCAATGTCGGCTACGTGATATGGACTTCAGTCACATCATTTTTTTTTAATTTTTTGTCTTTCAGTGGACTTGAGAGCGGCCTGTCTGCATGAGCCACTTAAAAAATCATTAGCCGCATAACCACCAAAATCATTAACAACAATCATCTTTTTTAAATTTGTTGTGCATATACAAATATATGCATTTTTCATTGAAATCCGTTTTTATTAATGTAAAAATAGATTCGATTGATCTTAATATATTTAAATTCTTATTATTTTTAGAGAAGTTTTGACTTATGATTTTGGCTCACTATTTTATTTTTTAATGCTTTTTATATAATATAATTATTTTTTAAACAATTGAACATTAAATACTTCAAAATAGCCAGTTTTGGTAAATTCATATGGTTATCTCCTTCAATACATGAAACTACTTAAAGTTCCGAGCACTAAAGCAGTATTTCCGATCTGTATTGCCTGGCTTACGCGCTGGATCAGATACGAACCGGCTTGAGGGTCTTCGCAGTAACGGCGCAGTAATTTTCCAAGCATTGAGAAAAACTCTGATGCGTTCTGGCCCATCGCGCCCAACGTCTCAATATCGATTGGGCAGAAATTATATCCATTGGATTCTACGGAAATATATTTTTGTCTTTTCCTGTCGTCGGCCTGGTTTGCTACAACGCCGGAACTCTGTTATTGCTGAGGCTAAATGGCTGGCAGATAAGGGGTCGACGCAGGTGAATTCCCAACACATTGGTTTGCCTCTCTGCCATGGAATTATTATCGCACCATCCGTGCGTTTGCCGTCAGATCTTGTTAGACCAAGCGGTTCGAGACGGCTAGGAATGTGGGATTTCCTGAGTGCGTCTGCGATGATCTTGTTGACCATACTGTGTCGAGCAGAACGGCCAGCTGATCGGGGGCAGCTTAAGCCATGTGTGCCCTGCCTCTCTACTTGCCCCACATATGCACGAGTGCGGCTGGCAGACTGTGGTGCCGAGACGTAACGCGATGGCCATACATAACGTTTCGTCTGGCAATAGTGTCCCTACATCTTATAATGGAAATGCTTGCAGAAACGCTCCTGCGGCAGCTAAAGAAACACTAGTTAGACGACAAGTTCGGTAGGCCGCAAAGTCTTGTTTATCAGGTTGGCCAAGGCAGCAGTGCTTAATGCGAGTGTTCAATCTTTTTGCGTGGAATGTCGATCTGGGATTGGTTTAGAAGCTGTGGCATTACTTATTATTGTCTGATCTCCTGGTGAACTATGACTCGATGTTAGGGGCCATCGACCGCCCAACGATATCCACAGGTTGGCATGCTGATGAAACTCGTTGGTTCCGACTGTTAGAGGCCCATGGAATGGCGGTAGAAACGTGCATAACGTGAGTGGAATACATGCCGAGTAAGACGCCAAGTACACAGAAATTGCCAAGGTAGACGCACTGGAGATTCCTAGGCTGCCGTGGTCGATTGGAAGAGTGGCTTGTTCCCAGCTTGATTGAGAAAGAGAGATATTTAGTATTCTTTTTAATTCTTGTTTAAGGACAGTGTCGTATTCTGACAGAACGATGCTTTTAACACAGGCGCTACACCTCAGGAAGAAGAGGAGCTTTGGTGTGCTTAGATAATTTTTTAACAAAAAGTATGCGACATGTGCATTCACGTAAGTCAGACGGCTGCACATCAATCGCAGTGTTGATACTTTGGGGCGGAGAGAGTCGTCTAGGCTCTGAATTTCCTACGGCGGTACCTAGATGGGTGGATTCAGATGGCAGTATAATTTTGATCCGTGGGTAACGCCAAAAACTTTTTGAAACGCGTTTGGCGTCTCAGAGATCAGTTCGCATTTTGAATTATTGGTATACAGGCTGTACTTTGAGCCTTGAACTTATATTATTTCGACATCGTGAAAGACATCTTGGCCGCCGACTGCCCCATTGTCCAGATACCAGGTGTTTAAGCAAGATCTGAGCTGTTTTAATAAAGATTTGAGAGCGAGGCAAAATAACAACGGGGTGAAAGGGTCACCTTGTTGTACGCCTTCTTGTGAGAGTATCAAATGGTTGCCGTAATACAAAAAACTTTTACAGGCGTTGCAGCTGTTCACGAACCGTGTAAGAGCTGGAATGTATCTGTTAACTTCACATATGATTTTTGCACGGCTGATTTGATTGAAGGCGTTGGAAAAGTCTATTTTAAATAGGCCATAAACGGAATTCTTGGCGTCTTTCAGGAATATTCGCGTTGAGTGCACTGCTGCTTCGCACCCAAAACGTACTCCCACTCTTACTTGATGGGGAGAAGCATGGCAGAAGCTTCTTCTCGTATAAGTAGTGATGCCGTCCTTGCAACTAGACAGTGGGGCGTATTACCGATAACGATAGGCCTGAGACCGCCGTCTTTATTGTTGAAGCTAATGAGTTTTGCTCCGAAGAAAATGGGTATGACCACCTCGGGTACGTTACCGTTTAAAACAGCGTTGACAAATTCTGTGGGCCGACAAACGAGGTAACTTTCTCTGTTTGAGTCATCTAGCCCTATCAAGTCTTGTATATGCTGAGGTCGCAGTCCATCGAAGCCTCCGGCGGTGCCCTCGGAGAACGACGTCTTCCTTGGACGATCTTTACGGGGCTGGGATCAGATGAGCTTTGCTTGTGGACTTCGAGTTCGCCTCTGATTGGGTGCTCTGTGTGCATTTTCGCGTCGTTTTCCACGGTGAATGAAGCTAATTTCTCGTCATTTGAGGCTATGCGGATTGCTGCTCGTACGTCACATTCTTCCAGTTTCCTAGTTATGATGCGAGCGTAATCTTCTGCGTATTTAATGATGGAATCATCATTCGTCTTGCGATTTTCGTATTATTGCCGTGGCTGTTTCCGCGGGCAGCGATAGAGAATATGTATCAAATGACAAAGATGCCTTTAATTAATTATTAATATTAATTACTAATTAATTAATTTTTGCTAAGTTAAACGTAGCGTTAGTTTATTTTTAAATGTGTCAATTAGAATTCGATTTCAATTATATTAATTTTAATTATATTTATAATTAATTAAATTAAATTGTATGTTGTTATTTTTTACATGTGAAGTGATTGTTTAAACTAATAAGACTTTATAAGGTATATATTAATTTATTATTTTTCGTTACAAAAATTTCATTAATTAAAAGTAGTAAAATCAATTACATTTCGATTTCTTTGGAAGGAAACAATTACATTATTGGAATTATTTCAAATATTTCTGTTTTAAATTCTAGACAATGTAAACAATACTTGTATGAAAGAATTTATCAAAACTGTTCTTATGACACTGTTGATTTTAATAATTTTATGTTCTAAGCTAAGAATAAAAAATCAATTTCAATATTGCATCATCTCTTTTATTTAAACTTGATGTGATATTTAAAAGTATATTTATTATATATATGCACAGCCATCTATGCAGCATCGCTCCTTAATATTTTTTACAATGCACATTGTTTGGTAATTTTTCTAACACTTTGCTTGTGTTGTTTTAGCTTGTAAGTTTTTGAATAGTCAGACTAAGTAAAAATATTTCAAAGCGCTTTTTTAATTATAAATTATCGGGTAGAATTTATTACAAAAATGTAACATAAAATTTAACTTGTAGAAAGGCAATGATACTTTTCTATATTCAATATTATTGAAAATGTTATAGTTCCAAAAATGTCATAGTTGGAATATGCATTTGAATCGCAATATACACATTCTTTCAGCAGAATATTGAACAACTGAAACATTTGTGTCTACAGTGATGCCTTATAACTTTTCACATTTTACGCTCACTCAAAGTAGCTGGCAAAGAGTGTGTTGTATCTTTCAGTTACTGAAACACAATGACTAATGTGTGACTATCAGGACCCAATCACAATAAAAAAGTCAAAGCAAAAATTAAACAATTACGAATTGCGTCACGTACAATCATCTGCCAATTTAACGAATTCCAGATTGTCAAACCATTCAAGATACATTTTCAATGACTTATAGTATATTATGAAGAATTTTGAATACTTACAAATATTAAATTAAAGACAGCGTTACCATTAACTTTTGCAAAAATACAAACATCTCTTACCAATATTTTTAAAATTCCCAATTCAGTGGCAATTCAGTGGTAATTGGTCCAAATGCTTAATTAAGTGGTAATATATTACGTATTGGCTATCGATTCTTATAGTAAATTACAAGCTCAAAATTAATATTATTAAATATAAATAATATATATAATATTTAATATATATAAAACTTTTTATTTTTATATATCGCTAGTTGCTGCTAGCGTCCTCAGAAACAGAAACAAATCTGTATGTTTTGTTCTTTAATCGTTTTTTTAATTTTAGATAATAATCAATAAAATACCACTTTATTGATCCTGCTCAAATATTCCAAATTTAAGAAGATGGATCACTTATAGTAATTTTATTTATGGACTTAAATAATTTATTTACTGAATTTACTGATACAACGGTTGTCATGTATTAGTCTATTCATAAAAATTGACTTTTTAAGTTTCAATTTTAACTTGATATAATACAGGGTCTTTCAAGTTTGAGTTTCTTTTTAAAATTGGAATTAAACACACATTGTGAAAGAAAAATCATATATTTTTTGTTGATGTATAGTACACGTTCTACAATTAAAAAATGATAAACGATATCGTGTAAATGTCCACCGCGGGAACGCTTACAGACGTCAATCCTTTTGTCGAAATTTTCAATTACATTTTGGCATATTTGTGGTTCTATCTCCTTAATTTAGCGCCGAATATTGTCTTTTAGTGCTTCAATTGATTCTGGTTTGTTAGCATAAACCCTGTCTTTAAGATGGCCCCACGGAAAATAATCCAAAGGTGTTAAATCCGGAGATTTTGAGGGCCAATTTGCGTCTGCATTTCAGGAGAGTATTCTTCCCTTGAATTTCGATTCCAATAGCTTTATTGTTTCATTGGCTGTATGGCATGTCGCACCGTCTTTTTGAAACCACATATCCTCCATATCCATGCCATCAACATTAGGGTAAAAGAAAGTTGTTAGCATTTCCCGATATCGCAGTCCGTTGACGGTAAGCGCATTTCCATATGCGTTCTCGAAAAAAAACGGTCCAATGACTCCACCATACCAAAATGTGCACCAAACAGTTACACGAGAGAAGTGTAGTGGCTTCTCTACATACTGCCGTGGATTTTCCAGTGCCCGAATCCGGCAATTCTGTTTGTTCACATAGCCATTCAAATGAAAATGGCCTTCATCTGTAAAGATGATTTTTTTCAGCAAAATCATGAGGTTGTTGCTGAACAAAATCAGAGAATTGTCGACGTTGCTGATGGTCGTTCGGCTTCAACTCTTGCACCAGCTAAATTTTGTAAGGCTTGAGAACTAAGTCCTGACGCAAAATTCTCCATGTGGTGGTTGCAGATAGGCCCAAATTGCTGTGAACGTCGTTCAATCGATAAATTTTTATCTTACTCGATGCTTTCGCGAACAGCAGCGATATTTTTAGCTGAACGTATCAGACGATTGTGCTCTGGTGTACTTCTGTCTTGTACTGATCCAGTCGACTCAAATGTTTCGACCAACTTCCTTATTCCTGGCTCCGTAGGACGATTATATCGACCAAAAATGTGGACAATTTTGCGAAATGTTGTTTTTACTGCTCCACCATTTTCGTAGTGGATTTTTATTATGTTTATACGGTTCTCAACCGAAATACAATCCATTTCAGTAAATCGTGAACCTTTTACTTGATATCTGGAAAAGAAGTCTTTTGAAACAGTGATAGTTGTCAGAACAGTACATTTTTAAAAAGAAACTCGAACTTGAAAGACCCTGTATATAAAAGGTAATAATTATTATTTATAATTATCTATTATCTAATTATTAAATTTTGATTTTTGATTTATAATTATATTAAATACACAGACTCAATTAGCTGAATTGATTTACTTACTTTAAATCTTTTGATTTTTTAATAAAAATCAAAATTTTTTTTAAATTTAATCAAAAAACATTAAATAGTTTATTTTTTTTAATAAAACCATTTAATTTGGTTTATTATCAAAACTGATAATAGTTATGATTTTTATAAAATTATATGAATGAAAATTTGATTGCTTGCAATAGTTTTGAGAAATTAAAGTGTAATTTCACAGCCTTGTAAGTTAAATAGATATAAGGATTATATTTAATCTGGTTATTTAAATTTATCTAATTCAATTTAATAAATTTATATTCATTATAATGGATGTAGAAGGTGTAATGTGAGATACTTGGAAATATAAACATTTTTTATTAATTAAAATCGTTTTTTTTTCAAAATCAAAATTTTTGTATTCTGAAGATTAGCAAACTTTGATTGATCATAATCTATTGCAAATCGCTGATTGCTTCGTCTCCAATTTAGTCATTGTTGATAGGTTTTCCAGTCTTGTCGCTGTTGTCTGTATTCCAATAGCCCAATTATATTCCTAAACAAATATTTACTACGTTTTTTGCTTTTTATTTGTGTAATTAGTGACCTGAATTATAGAAACTAGAGAAAATATAAAAAACGTTTACTCTCGATAGGATATTTTTTCTTTAAGCAAAAGATATTTTTATTATTTACCTTTTTGCTATTGTGTACATCAGCGATAAGATTGATGCTTTGGCAACATCGTACTATGAAAAAAATGAATATGTTTCTATGAAACATATGCATATTGCGTAATCACACAGGCATTGTAATTGCAGGCATTGCCTAATACAGAAGTTTGTAAAAGACTATCTAATTACTAGACAGTACTTTGATCAGTTCTGGTTAGTAATATATGGAAAGTGCATCTTTTATGTACTTTTATGTTGTTAATCGACAAATAAGAAGTTTTGACTGAACTTTTTCTCTATTTTTCTTAAATGGCTATTTTTTCTACTTGTAGAACTACGAAGACGCCGATTGAAATTCGGAAGAAATAGGGGCAATTGTTCAGTTCAGAAGACGTTTTTTGATTTCACTACTTTTAAGGGAGAGACAACTCCGTGCGCATTCTAAGGGTCGATCGCAAATAAAGGCATCGTCAATTACGTGAGTCTCAATATTATCAATGATGAAAGTGCTATTTTCCTGCTCACCAGATAGTCCATCTCAAAATGTTTTGACAATGGGCAGCAACAAAATATAATTTTTAATCAAATAATCAGAAATATCAATTTTTTTTTACGAATCAGCTGTATTATTTGGACACGCTTTTCTAATAATCTATTTCTAAATCGGCAATGACGAAGAAAAGTAAACGAAAAATGACCACTGACTCCAAGTTTACTAGCGGCGGTGATCCGGATGCCTTGTCCAGTTTTCAAATCCGTCAAGATCAGCTAAACCAAATTATGCATGATCGCGGAGAAGATGGACTGAAAAACTTAAAGCAAAACTACAATAATGTTCATGGTGTTTGCAAATGTCTTAATTCTGATCTTATTAAAGGTAAGTAAAAATTTAATATTTACAGTTTAAGTTTTATACTACATATTAGATTAAATTAAATTGAAGATTTGTATTGAATTGTATAATTATATATATTAAATTGTCTTTAATCAAAGTATTAAAGGCAATATATTGAAGATATTATATTTAAGCCAATATATATCGAAGACAATATATTAAAGGAAAAATTTTAAAAGCAATATATTGAAGACAGCATATTAAAGACATTATATTGAAGGCAATATATTAAAGACAGTATATTAAAGATAATATATTGAAGACAATATATTAAAGGCAATATTTTAAAGGTAATATATTGAAAACAATATATGTAATGTATTATATCGACGTCAGTATATTGAAGGCAATATTTTGAAGACAATGTATTGAAGACATTATATTGCTCTTAGTAATATATATAGTGTATATACACTATAGAATTTACAATATATAATGTATAATATATACACTTTAGTATAGTATATTGAAGATACTATTTTTGAGCAATATATTGACGTCGGTTTGTTGTTGGCAAAATACTAAAGACGCTGAATTGAAAACATATATTGCCTTTAGTATATTGAAGGCAATATATTAAATTAGTATATTACTAATTATTAATTACTAATTATTTTATTATTTAGTAATTTTGAGTAATTACTAATTATTTAGTATATATTATTGCCTTCAATATACTTAGTATATTGGTAAGCGAAATATCAAATAAAATTTTCCTTCTTTATTTGATCAAGGTAGTATAATTCTTTATACTTCAAAATATCGCCTTCAATATATTGCCTTCAATATATTGCCTTCAATATACTGTCTTCAATATATTGCCTTCAATATATTGAAGGCAATATGTTGAAGGCAATATATTGAAGGCAATATGTTGAAGGCAATATATTGAAGGCAATATATTGAAGGCGATATTTTGAAGTATAAAGAATTATACTAGCTTGATCAAAGAAAGAAGGGAATTTTTTTTTTGATATTTCGCTAACCTCTGTTAGTAACTTTAGATGGTAAGAGAGCTTAGCGAAGAGAATGATGTGTGCTTGATGGATATGTTTCATCATATGTGTTTTTAATGTATATTTCTTTTATTTCGTTACTTTCTTTTATTTTTCGTTATTATAATATATTAAAATCATATATATATTAAAAATGTATGAAATATATATTAAATATAACTTAAATATACAAATTTAAAAGATAATTTTCCGCGTAAGTGTCATCAGTGAAATTATAGTCGAACATGGTGGTAGGTTATCACGAAATTTTGTTTTTACCTATGACTATATGAGTTTGCAAATGTCTACGCAATTCTGCTATCTTTGCTTTAATCTTTCTCTAAGTGGAATTTTACTAATCATTTTGATATAATTGCTTGTAAGGATGGTTTTTGTATGAGTTCGGTCAATCTTTTACTTTCAACAGACTTCATACAACCATGAAATATTTTCAAATGATGTTTATTCCAAGAGTTACATATGGGTTGTCTGCTATTTGGCAGGATTTTTCTATTCTGAATTTTGTGCAAATTGATAGAATAAAATGGAATTTCCTTAAATTCTTCTTTTGCTTGTCCAGCAAGGTTTCGTCTTCGAAATTAGTTTATCTTACTAGAGATTAATCTTCGTCGTTTATTCTGCAGAAACTGTTAGCCTCAATAGAGACGGCGGCGTTTTGATCGCATGTATCGAATTAAGAGTCGAATTAACTCTTACTAGATAGTGATATTCAATATTCGCCTGCCGTTGAATTCTCGAACACTTTGAAGTTTGGTAGTCAAAGAAAGCGAGCATGTATAATGAGAGTGACTCTTGACGGTTTTCAAATAGAATTATGTCCCATACACGAGAATCTGCCTGTATTTGTAAATACTGCTTATGTATATGCCAACAGCTCTCATGCTCGAACTTGCATTCATTTAAAAAGACTATCCCTATTGCAGCTTAACGACCTGTTAACGTTGTAGTGTTGTAATAACGTTTTGATGTTGATCTTACCTCATTTCCCGTGATTGCGGAGGTTTAATATTTTAAATATATTATCTCAGATTATTATATTAAATGCGTATACTCAGTTAGCTGATTTGATGATAATTCATTCCCTTTCTCTTGTTCGATATAAATTTTTCGTAACAGTTTTAAAAGGTTGTTGTCGTCTCCGACATTTCGACATCGGCATTCGAAATGCCGATGCCTTACGATACAATATTGATGCAAAAGATAAATACCGATTCAAGTGAATGCGGTTACGACCGTGCCTCATGCAATCTTTTGTAGAGTTGGCTGCTCGACTTTTGGTAGAGCAGATACTATCGGAGATATCTTAAAGCGGGTTTACCTTGATGTGAAAGGTAAAGTAGAATTGCAACCAGTGTTTGATAAAATATAATTTACCTACAGCGTAACAGCTAGCTGTCGATCAGTCATGATGGATTTGGTAGTACCATTTAAAAATTGCACAATTGTGCGGTCGTAAAATTCGACTCATTTGTATTGCAGATACGAATGGACAAAAGTTAAAAAATAAGGTGATGGCAAACGATCAATGGTCCGTATATATCTGTGATGACCTTATTATATCTATGATGAGGCCAAGATTGGCATAATCTCATCACACGAAGGATAAACAGTTATATTAGTCAACGTCCTTACTTTTAAGCGTAAAAGATTTTTACATCTGAAATGCATAAAATTCATTATCTGTAAGGGGTATGAATACACGTCTGAGTTACCAAAAACAATGTAAGTGGGAATCAGACTTCATAACCCAACACATCTTATCTTATACCTCTAGCGGCATTATTATTGCTAAACACATTGAGTTCATAGATTACATTAATATAAGCTAATATAATATATATCACAAAATATACTTATATAAAGTACGTCTTATATATTTATTTTATCATCGCTCTTCAGACCTATTATTAAAGTGAAAACCACACTATCACGTGATCTGTATCTGATAATATTTCTACTGTAACGTGTCAGAATAATTTTACAATTAAATCTACACTCAATTTTTTACAACATTTATCTATTTGATTTTAGGTTTGGATGGTAAGAAGGAAGATTTAGACAAGCGTCGGAAGGCGTTTGGCAAAAATGAAATTCCACCGAGGCCACCAAAATCTTTTTTTCGTTTAATGTACGAAGCCGTTCAAGACGTCATTCTTATTACATTAATAATCTGTGCTTTTATATCATTTGGATTATCCTTCTATCATCCTTCTGCTGATACATTTGCTGAAGATGCTCAAGGTATATTTTTAACTTCTTTACTGAAGTTCATCACAAATTGTATACTAATTAATATTAATGATCTATAATTTATTTGTAATCGATACCTAAAAATATTAAATACATATTTTAAAATTACAAGAGCGAAACGCGTCTATCGTTGTGGAAATTGTCACACAGGATGACTGGGCATACGTAGCGACTTTGAATATTTCGAGAATAATTCGGTTCTATTTCTTGATCCGATGAGGATATATAGAATTCTGCCTGGTGTTTATGCCTCTTTGTGAGGAAAACATAGTGATTTATTTATGAGTACACCATTTGGTGTCCCAGGGCAGGCGAAACATATTATAATATATATTATTTGTTGTTACACCTACCCTGGGACACACAATGGTGTACTCGTAAATAAATCACTATGTTTTCCTCATGAAGAGGCATAAACCCCAGGCAGCATTCTATATATCCTCATCAGACTAAGAAATAGAACCGAATTATTCTCGCAATATTCAAAGTCGCTACGTATGCCCAGTCATCCTATGTGTGACAACAAACTTCAACAACGGTATACGCGTTTCGCTCTAACGGAGCTCATCAGTACCGTGACTTTAATAATCATCCATAGGCACCTTAACACACGCTTAAACAATGTCTAAAGCTCGAAAAACAGAACTACCCTTAATCTGAATCATCTGAGGAAATTATCATAAGCTCTGGGCATGGCAGTGACTATTAAAGTTTAACCATGCATCAGGCACTAAATTGCTTTTAACAGAAATGCTGTTTAACGGGGACACTTAAAAGTGTGCAAATATATAAAATATAATTTGTTGTTACACCTGCCCTGGACACTCACTGGTGTACTCATAAATATATCACTATGTTTTCCTCATGAAGAGGCATAAACACCAGGCAGCATTCTATATATCCTCATCAGACTAAGAAATAAAACCGAATTATTCTCGCATTATTTAAAGTCGCTACGTATGCTCACTCATCCTATGTGTGACGACAAACTTCAACAACGGTATACGCGTTTCGCTCTAACGGAGCTCATCAGTACCGTGACTTCTATAATCATCTATAGGCACCTTTACGCACGCTTAAGCAATGTCTAAAGCTCGAAAAACAGAACTAACCTTAATCTGAATCATCGGAGGGAATTTAGCATAAGCTCTGTGCATGGCAGTGACTATTAAAGTTAAACATGCATCAGGCACTAAATTCCTTTTAACAGAAATGCTGTTTTACAGGGACACTTTAAAGTTTACAAATATATATAATATAATTTGTTGTTACACCTGCTCTGGGACACTCACTGGTGTACTTATAAATATATCACTGTTTTCCTCATGAAGAGGCATAAACAATAAGCAGCATTCTATATATCCTCATCAGATCAAGAAATAAAACCGGATTATTCTCGCAATATTCAAAGTCGCTACGTATGCCCAGTCATCCTATGTGTGACGACAAACTT
>WNNJ02003463.1:0-35172 GCA_012934845.2 Pomphorhynchus laevis | reverse complement strand
AATAAACAAAACATAATAATGCTAAATCAAAATTTAATAATTAAATAATAAAATAAAACTTTGTTATAAGATTTTTTATAATTTATATCAAGTTAAAATAAAAAATTGAAATTTAAAATAAACGTCATTTCTATGAATTGACCGATAAATAACAGACGTCGCTTCAGAATGAGGATTAAAGGTCATCAGGAGAAACTTCTATGCTATCAGGTTTCGGCACCTATTTCTCGACCCAACACAGAAGCAATGGCAATTAAACTACTTGAACATAACCTCAATGGTTATAGTTTTTAATAAAAATCATAACCATTTAAACAATAAGGTTAAAACCTCAATGGTTTTCACCTTATTGTTTAAATTTATTGGCATAAAGTAATTTAAATCAAGTTAAAAAAATGAAATTTAAAATAAACGTCATTTTTATAAATTGACTAATAAATAACAGACGTTGTATCAGAATAAGGATAAGGGGTCATTAGTAGAAACTGCTATGCTATCAGCTTTCGGCCCCTAACTCTTTTACCCAACATAGCAACGGGGCCATATACATGCTAATGATGTATTTCCTCTGAAATAACTATCTAGTATCTCATTCTAATACAAAGTATATTATTTATTATCCATCCATAAAAATTTGCCACTTAAGAGTTTAAATTTATTCTTTATATTATTGTGTTGATTTATATATTTTACTATTTTCTGTTTGATGGTATTTTTATTATAACCTAGTTTAAATTATGCATCTATTAAATTATTTAAATGATTTTGAAGAAAATCAATATTGTTACAAATTATTGCAATTCTTAAAATTTCATTATTTTATGTATTATATTGTAATAATATGCTTATCATTTTTGCCAATTAATGTTTGAAGCCCAGATATAGGTTACAATTATCGGACGCAATGCAAAATTCGGTTTGTGTAATTTGGATATACGGTATAAGAAACCAGCAGACGCACCTGTAGATATAGGATGTATTAGAGTTTGTTCAGTTTGCCTTCATAATGTAATTTTAATAGAAGTTAGTATAATGCCTTATATATTTTAGGCAGTTAGATCTACTGCTAATTTAACGATCTTGATACGCATTAATAGCACGTTTATGTGTTCTACACAATCTTTGTCGTTGACAACCACCAATGTTTCAATAGATTGATGGATCAAATCAAATCAGTTAACTGAGTCTACGTATTTAATATAATTATAAACTAAACAAAACATAATAATGTTAAATCAAAATTTAATAATTAAATAATACAATAAATAATTGTTATAATATTTTTTATAATTTAAATCAAGTTAAAATAAAAAATTGAAATTTAAAATAAAAGTTATCTTTATCAATTGACTAATAAAAAGGACGTTGTATCAGAATAAGAATTAGAGGTCATTAGGAGGAATTGCAATGCTATCATGTTTCGGCCCCTAACTCCTCTACCCAACATAACAGCGGGGCCAAATACATGCTAATGATGTATTTCTTCTGATAAAACTATCTAGTATCTTATTCTAATACAAAGTATATTATTTATTATCCATCCATAAAAATTTGCCACTTAAGAGTTTAAATTTATTTTTTATATTATTGTGTTGATTTATATATTTTACTATTTTCTGATTGATGTTATTTTTATAGTAACCTAGTTTAAAATATGTATCTATTAAATTATTTAAATGATTTTGAAGAAAGCCAATATCATTACATATTGTTGCAATTCTTAAAATTTCATTATTTAATGTATTATATTTTATATTATATGGTATGCATGAATGCTTATGCAAAAATGAGCATTAATGAGCAAAAGAGAAGAATTATATTATAGATCCGAAGCTAGGCTTTTTGCAGTCCACGCGCGCAATGACTTTTATTCAATAAATCATTTGATTGCGTTGAATACTATCCGATTTTACACTTTTAAATTAAATTTCACTTTATCCAACATTTATAGAGAGGGTACTCTACTGTGATTGGGGAAACGTAATCCATTAACTTTAAAGCTTAACGTAGAGATATTCACTTATGATATATACCTTTGCAATGGCATCAATGCCCCTAATACGTACAATACAAAAGCGAATTTTACAACGAAATATTGATAAATATCCCAATCAATCAAAAAAATGCGTCATTTATGCAACGATTTAAAGGTGCAGCCTTAATGTTGGCAATTGAAGAACAACACGTCTTGAGGCATGCAGCGGTTGAAGGAGCGTGTAAAGGAAAGGCTAAATTTATGGTTTGCATGAATGCTCGTTTTTATATGTGTTTCTTATAAATAAAAATATTGTATCTTTACGATGTTTGCAATTATAGTATTTAATATAATTCATTAAAATACTATATGCTTAAAATTTATTTTTTATAATTTTTATTAAAAGTAATATTATTATATTATACATTTGTTATTTTAATGAACTTAAAAAATAAAATTATAAAAATAGAAGTTACAAAATTTGCCATAAAAAGTAATTATATAAATAAAGAAAATGAAGATAAACGCAATTGAAAAGGTTCATTTATTAACTTAAGGTTGTGGTATATGCTTTGAAACAAATGCTGTAAAATATTAAATAAAACGAACTTACACCACTTGAGGTAATGCAAAATTGTTTATAAGATCAAACATCGGTAAGTTAAGGTTATAATATATGTGCCTAGAAGGAATAAATAACTTAAGATACCATGCAAATTTAATAAATAACTATGAAAATACAAAAACTATAATATTTAGTAAATAATTGGGAAGTGTTGAATATTGAGAATGTTAAAGCTTTATAATGAAAAAAGTAAAGTTGAACAAAACAAATATCAGTAAAAAGTAAAATTGAATAAAGACATCAGAATAATATAGATTTAATATAGATTTGTGTAGAATAATCAAAATTATTGTGTACATCTTTAAATGACAATAATTGTTTACATCTTTTAATGACGATTATAGAGTAAACGAAACATAATTTAGTTTAAATTATATATGTGAAATATTTGTTTAATTGTCAAATTGTTTAAACTTATAACTAGACTCAATTAAAATTGAAATAATCATCTAAATTTGTAAAAATGAAAAAAATTCAAAATTAAATTACAATTCAGATCAATTAGCTTAGTCTATGTATATATTGTGTATACCATATTTTATCATAATTTAGATATAAAGGGTAATGATTCTTAAAATTCAATGTTCACGAATTAATAATTAAATTATATACGTAATAACTGGAATAAGATAAAAGGTCATCTGGAAAAGCTTCTATTGTATCATTATTTTCGGCACCTATACCTCGACCCAGCAAAGCAGCAGGCCATATACATACTAATGATGCACTTCCACAAATAAATCATATCAACTAAGTGAGTTTTTGTATTTAAATTAAAATATTTTACTAATAAATTTAAATTAAAAATAAATTACTAAATGCAAATTAAAATTTACGAACATATGAGTTGACTGTAGAAAGAAGTCAAACGAGTTGACTGGAGAAAGCGTTTCTCGTCATTTATCAGATATGTAATAGCACTGCTGCGATCAAAACCTTAGAGACATGAGAAATACATAAATCTGTAATTTTACAAAATTATAAAATATTTTATAATTATGATGTGATAATATATTAAATAACGTATTAATATTTAAAATATTGACGGAGGATTAATAAAACACAATTTGCTTCTTCATTTGACTACCTGTTAATAAACGGACATGAGAAACATAAATCTGTAATATTAATAAATTGTAAAATAATTTATAATAATGATGTGATAATGTAGTAAATAACGTATTAATATTTTAAAGTATTGACGGAGGATTTATAAATCACAGTTTGCTTCTTCTTTCGACTACCTGTCAATAAGCAGACATGAGAAATACATGAATCTATAATATTACGCAATTTTGAAATAATTTATAATTATGATGTGATTATATATGAAACAACGTATTACAATTGTGAAATATTGACGGAGGATTTATAAAACACAATTTGCTTCGTCATTTGACTACTCGTTTATAAACGGACATGAGAAATACATAAATCTGTAATATTTTAAAATTATAAAATAATTTACAATTGTGATGTGATAATATATTAAATAACGTATTAATATTTTAAAATATTGACAGAGGATTAATAAAACACAATTTGCTTCTTCATTTGACTACCTGTTAATAAACAGACATGAGAAATACATAAATCTGTAATATTACAAAATTATAAAATAATTTATAATTATGATGTGATAATATATTAAACAACGTATTACAATTTTAAAATATTGACGGAGGATTAATAAAACACAATTTGCTTCTTCATTTGACTACCTGTTAATAAACGGACATGAGAAATACATAAATCTGTAATATTGTAAAATTATAAAATAATTTATAATTATGATGTGATAATATATTAAATTACGTATTAATATTTTAAAATATTGACGGAGGATAAATAATACACAATTTGCTTCTTTTTTTGACTACCTGTTAATAAACAGACAGGAGAAAAACCCAAACCTGTAATATTATAAAATTAAATAATAATTTATAATTATGATGTGATAATATATTAAATAGCGTATTACAATTTTAAAATATTGACGGAGGATTAATAAAACACAATTTGCTTCTTCATTTGACTACCTGTTAATAAACGGACATGAGAAATACATAAATCTGTAATATTTTTAAATTATAAATTAATTTACAATTTTGATGTGATAATATATTAAATAACGTATTAATATTTACAAATATTGACGGAGGATTTTTAAAACACAATTTGCTTCTTCATTTGACTACCTGTTAATAAACAGACATGAGAAATACATAAATCTGTAATATTATAAAATTAAATAATAATTTATAATTATGATGTGATAATATATTAAATAGCGTATTACAATTTTAAAATATTGACGGAGGATTAATAAAACACAATTTGCTTCTTCATTTGACTACCTGTTAATAAACGGACATGAGAAATACATAAATCTGTAATATTATAAAATTATAAAATAATTTATAATTATGATGTGATAATATATTAAACAACGTATTACAATTTTGAAATATTGGGCAAGATCAATAAAACACAATTTGCTTCTTCATTTGACTACCTGTTAATAAACGGACATGAGAAATACATAAATCTGTAATATTATAAAATTATAAATAATTTATAATTATGATGTGATAATATATTAAATAACGTATTAATATTTTAAAATATTGACGGAGGATTAATAAAACACAATTTGCTTCTTCATTTGACTACCTGTTAATAAACGGACATGAGAAATACATAAATCTGTAATATTATAAAATTATAAAATAATTTATAATTATGATGTGATAATATATTAAATAACGTATTACAATTTTAAAATATTGACGGAGGATTAATAAAACACAATTTGCTTCTTCATTTGACTACCTGTTAATAAACGGACATGAGAAATACATAAATCTGTAATATTATAAAATTATAAAATAATTTATAATTATGATGTGATAATATATTAAATAACGTATTACAATTTTAAAATATTGACGGAGGATTAATAAAACACAATTTGCTTCTTCATTTGACTACCTGTTAATAAACGGACATGAGAAATACATAAATCTGTAATATTATAAAATTATAAAATAATTTATAATTATGATGTGATAATATATTAAATAACGTATTACAATTTTAAAATATTGACGGAGGATTAATAAAACACAATTTGCTTCTTCATTTGACTACCTGTTAATAAACGGACATGAGAAATACATAAATCTGTAATATTATAAAATTAAAAAATAATTTATAATTATGATGTGATAATATATTAAATAACGTATTACAATTTTAAAATATTGACGGAGGATTAATAAAACACAATTTGCTTCTTCATTTGACTACCTGTTAATAAACGGACATGAGAAATACATAAATCTGTAATATTATAAAATTACAAAATAATTTATAATTATGATGTGATAATATATTAAATAACGTATTACAATTTTAAAATATTGACGGAGGATTAATAAAACACAATTTGCTTCTTCATTTGACTACCTGTTAATAAACGGACATGAGAAATACATAAATCTGTAATATTATAAAATTATAAAATAATTTATAATTATGATGTGATAATATATTAAATAACGTATTACAATTTTAAAATATTGACGGAGGATTAATAAAACACAATTTGCTTCTTCATTTGACTACCTGTTAATAAACGGACATGAGAAATACATAAATCTGTAATATTATAAAATTATAAAATAATTTATAATTATGATGTGATAATATATTAAACAACGTATTACAATTTTAAAATATTGACGGAGGATTAATAAAACACAATTTGCTTCTTCATTTGACTACCTGTTAATAAACGGACATGAGAAATACATAAATCTGTAATATTATAAAATTATAAAATAATTTATAATTATGATGTGATAATATATTAAATAACGTATTACAATTTTAAAATATTGACGGAGGATTAATAAAACACAATTTGCTTCTTCATTTGACTACCTGTTAATAAACGGACATGAGAAATACATAAATCTGTAATATTATAAAATTATAAAATAATTTATAATTATGATGTGATAATATATTAAATAACGTATTACAATTTTAAAATATTGACGGAGGATTAATAAAACACAATTTGCTTCTTCATTTGACTACCTGTTAATAAACGGACATGAGAAATACATAAATCTGTAATATTATAAAATTACAAAATAATTTATAATTATGATGTGATAATATATTAAATAACGTATTACAATTTTAAAATATTGACGGAGGATTAATAAAACACAATTTGCTTCTTCATTTGACTACCTGTTAATAAACGGACATGAGAAATACATAAATCTGTAATATTATAAAATTATAAAATAATTTATAATTATGATGTGATAATATATTAAATAACGTATTACAATTTTAAAATATTGACGGAGGATTAATAAAACACAATTTGCTTCTTCATTTGACTACCTGTTAATAAACGGACATGAGAAATACATAAATCTGTAATATTATAAAATTAAAATAATTTATAATTATGATGTGATAATATATTAAATAACGTATTACAATTTTAAAATATTGACGGAGGATTAATAAAACACAATTTGCTTCTTCATTTGACTACCTGTTAATAAACGGACATGAGAAATACATAAATCTGTAATATTATAAAATTATAAAATAATTTATAATTATGATGTGATAATATATTAAATAACGTATTACAATTTTAAAATATTGACGGAGGATTAATAAAACACAATTTGCTTCTTCATTTGACTACCTGTTAATAAACGGACATGAGAAATACATAAATCTGTAATATTAAAATTATAAAATAATTTATAATTATGATGTGATAATATATTAAACAACGTATTACAATTTTAAAATATTGACGGAGGATTAATAAAACACAATTTGCTTCTTCATTTGACTACCTGTTAATAAACGGACATGAGAAATACATAAATCTGTAATATTATAAAATTATAAAATAATTTATAATTATGATGTGATAATATATTAAATAACGTATTACAATTTTAAAATATTGACGGAGGATTAATAAAACACAATTTGCTTCTTCATTTGACTACCTGTTAATAAACGGACATGAGAAATACATAAATCTGTAATATTATAAAATTATAAAATAATTTATAATTATGATGTGATAATATATTAAACAACGTATTACAATTTTAAAATATTGACGGAGGATTAATAAAACACAATTTGCTTCTTCATTTGACTACCTGTTAATAAACGGACATGAGAAATACATAAATCTGTAATATTATAAAATTATAAAATAATTTATAATTATGATGTGATAATATATTAAAAACGTATTACAATTTTAAAATATTGACGGAGGATTAATAAAACACAATTTGCTTCTTCATTTGACTACCTGTTAATAAACGGACATGAGAAATACATAAATCTGTAATATTAAAAATTATAAAATAATTTATAATTATGATGTGATAATATATTAAACAACGTATTACAATTTTAAAATATTGACAGAGGATTAATTAAACACAATTTGCTTCTTCATTCGACTGCCTGTTTATAAACGGACATGAGAAATACAAATATCTGTAATATTGTAAAATTATAAAATAATTTACAATTTTGATGTGATATTATATTAAATAACGTATTAAAATATTAAAATATTTACGCAGGATTACTAATACACAATTTGCTTCATCATTTGACTACCTGTTAACAAAGAGACATGAGAAATACACAAATCTGTAATATAAAAAAAATTAAATTATAATTTATAATTATGATGTGATAATATATTAAATAGCGTATTACAATTTTTAAATATTTACGGAGGATTAATAAAACACAATTTGCTTCTTCATTTAACTACCTGTTAATGAACGGACATGAGAAATAAATAAATCTGTAATATTAGAAAATTAAAAAAAATAATTTATAATTATGATGTGATAATATATAAAATACCGTATTACAATTTTAAAATATTGACGGAGGATTAATACAACACAATTTGCTTCTTCGTTTGACTACCTGTTAATAAACGGACATAAGAAATACATAAATATGTAATATTATAAAATTATGAAATAATTTATATTTATGATGTGATTATATATTAAACAACGTATTACAATTTTAAAATATTGACGGAGGATTAATAAAACACAATTTGCTTCTTCATTTGACTACCTGTTTATAAACGGACATGTGAAATACATAAATATGTAATATTATATAATTATGAAATAATTTATAATTATGATGTGATTATATATGAAAAAACGTATCCCAATTGTGAAATATTGACGGAGGATTTATAAAACACAATTTGCTTCTTCATTTGACTACCTGTTAATAAATTGACATAAGAAATACATAAATCTGTAATATTTTAAAATTATAAAATAATTAACAATTATGAAGTGATAATATATTAATAAAGTATTAATATTTTAAAATATTGATGTAGGATTTATAAATCACAGTTTGCTTCTTCTTTCGACTACCTGTCAATAACCAGACATGAGAAATACATGAATCTATAATATTATAAAATTTTGAAATAATTTATAATTATGATGTGATTATATATTAAACAACGTATTACAATTTTGTAATATTGACGGAGGATTAATAAAACAGAATTATCTTCTTCATATGACTAACTGTTAATAAACGGACATGAGAAATACAATCAATCTGTAATATTTTAAAATTATAAAATTATTTGCAATTATGATGTGATAATATATTAAAAAACGTATGAATATTTTTAAATATTGAAGGAGGATTAATAAAACACAATTTGCTTCTTCATTTGACTACCTGTTAATAAACGGACATGAGAAATACATAAATCTGTAATATTAAAAAATTATAAAATAATTTATAATTATGATGTGATAATATATTAAATAACGTATTACAATTTTAAAATATTGACGGAAAATTAATAAAACACAATTTGCTTCTTCATTTGACTACCTGTTTATAAACGGACATGAGAAATACATAAATCTGTAATATTATAAAATTATAAAATAATTTATAATTATGATGTGATTATATATTAAACAACGTATTACAATTTTAAAATATTGACGGAGGATTAATAAAACACAATTTCCTTTTTCATTTGACTACCTGTTAATAAACAAACATGAGAAATACATAAATCTGTAATATTATAAAATTATAAAATAATTTATAATTATGATGTGATAATATATTAAACAACGTATTACAATTTTAAAATATTGACGGAGGATTAATAAAACACAATTTGCTTCTTCATTTGACTACCTGTTAATATACGGTCATAAGAAATACAAACATCTGTTATTTTACAAAATTATAAAAAAATTTATAATTATGATTTGATTTTATATTAAACAACGTATTACAATTGTGAAATATTGACGGAGGATTTATAAAACACAATTTGCTTCGTCATTTGACTACCGTTTATAAACGGACATGAGAAATACATAAATCTGTAATATTATAAAATTATAAAATAATTTATAATTGTGATGTGATAATATATTAAATAACGTATTAATATTTTAAAATATTGACGGAGGATTAATAAAACACAATTTGCTTCTTCATTTGACTACCTGTTAATAAACAGACATGAGAAATACATAAATATGTAATATTACAATATTATAAAATAATTTATAATTATGATGTGATAATATATTAAACAACGTATTACAATTTTAAAATATTGACTGAGGATTAATTAAACACAATTTGCTTCTTCATTCGACTACCTGTTTATAAACGGACATGAGAAATACATAAATCTGTAATATTGTAAAATTATAAAATAATTTATAATTATGATGTGATAATATATTAAATTACGTATTAATATTTTAAAATATTGACGGAGGATAAATAATACACAATTTGCTTCTTCATTTGACTACCTGTTAATTAACAGACATGAGAAAATCACAAATCTGTAATATTATAAAATTAAATAATAATTTATAATTATGATGTGATAATATATAAAATAGCGTATTACAATTTTAAAATAGTGACGGAGGATTAATAAAACACAGTTTGCTTTTTCATTCGACTACCTGTCAATAACCAGACATGAGAAATACATAAATCTATAATATTAGAAAATTATGAAATAATTTGTAATTATGATATTATTATATATTAAACAACGTATTACAATTTTAAAATATTGACGGAGGATTAATAAAACACAATTTGCTTCTTCATTTGACTACATGTCAATACCCAGACATGAGAAATACATAAATCTTTGATATTATAAAATTATGAAATAATTTATAATTATGATGTGATTATATATTAAACAACGTATTACAATTTTTAAATATTGACGGAGGATTATTAAAACACAATTTGCTTCATCATTTGACTACCTGTTAATAAACGGACATGAGAAATACATAAATCTGTAATATTTTTAAATTATAAGTTAATTTACAATTTTGATGTGATAATATATTAAATAACGTATTAATATTTTAAAATATTGACGGAGGATTAATAAAACACAATTTGCTTCTTCATTTGACTACCTGTTAATAAACAGAGATGATAAATACATAAATCTGTAATATTATAAAATTAAATAATAATTTATAATTATGATGTGATAATATATTAAATAGCGTATTAACAATTTTAAAATATTGACGGAGGATTAATAAAACACAATTTGCTTCTTTATTTGACTACCTGTTAATAAACGGACATGAGAAATACATAAATCTATAATATTAAAAAATTATAAAATAATTTATTATTATGATGTGATAATATATTAAACAACGTATCACAATTTTAAAATATTGGGGCAAGATCAATGTAACACAAGTTGCTTCTTCATTTGACTACCTGTTAATAAACGGACATGAGAAATACATAAATCTGTAATATTATAAAATTATATAATAATTTATAATGATGATGTGATAATATATTGAATAACGTATTAATATTTTAAAATATTGACGGAGGATTAATAAAACAAAATTTGCTTCTTCATATGACTTCCTGTTAATAAACAGACATGAGCAATACATAAATCTGTAATATTACAAAATTATAAAATAAGTTATAATTATGATGTGATAATATATTAAACAACGTTTTAAAATTTTTAAATATTGACGGAGGATCAATAAAACACAATTTGCTTCTTTATTTGACTACCTGTTATTAAACGGACATTACCTTCTCAATCATGCGTTCATGCTTGGCCGTCGCTTCGGGCTCCTAGATCTAGCCGTTCATTTCCGGCAACACCGTTTACGGAAGCATGACATTTAAACTCTTCGATTTTGTAATAATAACATTTGCTTTCTTAAAAATTTTTTTTTGCAATTTATTGGTCTTTTGTGATTCAGAACGGGCATAATGTTTAGAAAGCCTATTAAATTGTCCGAATATACTAAGATAATATATTTTTTGTTCTAGCTGTATGCGGGTTTTTCTGAATTTTATTGTTATTTAAAATTTTGTAGATGAATTTTCAAAGCAAAACTCCTAGATGATGAACGACGAATTTTAAGCAAAATAGATTATGCTCCATGGATACTTTGTACAGGAGGTTACAAAACCAGTTCTAAAATTTCTTTATTCGACTGATATTCACATTTGAAATATGTTCTTCATCATTAAAGAGTTCAACAAACTCCTGCTTCGCTGCCTATTATATTTAAATATTATTATTATTATAATATATTTTAAAAAAAGTATAAACTCCTATCCCGATTAGGACGAAAAATTTGTAATTATAATAAAGAATTAAAATCAATATGTAACGATAATATTAGAAACATAATGGAAACAGAATGCAATTGTAAAAGTCTTAGTTTTGATAAAATAAATGAACATATATGTACCCATAATCTAGAATTAATTGAAAATTGTGAATTAAGAAAGCTGCTATCAAAAGGGTATAAATATAGATTAAATAATAACAACGACAAAAATAAAATTTACAATTCGTTATATAATAACTTAAATGATTACTTTAGTAAGCTGATTAATAGTGAAAGCTCGAATATATCTAAGATAAAAATTTGGAAAGATTATATATTTGATAAAATTAAAAATAAAATGAAAAAATAACAAACAATTACAAAAGGAAAGATAAAATTAATAAAGATATGTATAAAGAACTTACTAAATTAAAGGATAACTATATAATAACAACTATTGATAAAGCTAGTAATAACTTTGTCTTCATATGCAAAAAGCTTTATTATGATATACTAATGAAAGAGGTTAATTCTAATGATTTAAATGTAAATCCAACATATGAACGTAGTGAGTTGAGTTTAGAAACAATTATTACAAGTCACTGTTCTATAATGGATAAAAAGGGTATAAAGGTTGAATTAGATAATAAAACTATACCTATATTATATTGGAATCCAAAATTACATAAAAATCCAATAAAACCTAGGTTCATATGTAGTGCGTTTAAATGTACATTAAAACCACTTTCTGTCTATATGAATAAAATACTTAAAGTAATTAAAGCACACTTTAAAAAATATTGCAAGGTAATCGAAATTAATACTGGTATAAAACACTATTTCAGTATTAATTCTACAAAAGAATTTTTAGAACAGACAAAAGGAATAAATTTTCAAAATATAAATACATACGATTTTAGTACGCTTTATACAAATCTAGATTTAGTAGATATTAAAGAAGCGTTAGTAAAATTAATTAATCTTATATTCGGAAAAAGATATACATATATATGTTATAATAATTATAACGCCTATCTAACAAAAATTAAACCATCAAATAAATATAAATATATGGATAAAATTGAATTAATAGAATCCTTAAATATTTTGATAAATCAAAATTATTTAAAAGTAGGGACATCTATATTTAGACAAGTAAAAGGTGTTCCAATGGGTGGTAATAGTAGCCCAATTATAGCTGACTTGTTTTTAAGCTTTATAGAATATGAATTTGTTCATAACTGTGTAAAAACTAAATCTAAACAATATAAATATATGAAATATATGTTTCGATACATTGATGATATATGTGTATTTAATTCTAATAATTTTTATTCAATTAGTGAACAAATTTATCCAGAAAGCCTTATTCTTAACAAAACCAATATTAATGATAAAGAAGGTGTATATCTAGATATGAACATTAAATTAACATTAACTAAAACTACTATTAATTTATATCGTAAAGATGACAAGAAAATTTACATTAAAATTTTAAATTTACAAGAAACATATTTTTGCATGAGCATTCATGCATACCATATAATATAAAATATAATACATTAAATAATGAAATTTTAAGAATTGCAACAATATGTAATGATATTGGCTTTCTTCAAAATCATTTAAATAATTTAATAGATGCATATTTTAAACTAGGTTACTATAAAAATAACATCAAGCAGAAAATAGTAAAATATATAAATCCACACAATAATATAAAGAATAAATTTAAACTCTTAAGTGTCAAATTTTTATGGATGGATAATAAATAATATACTTTGTATTAGAATAAGATACTAGATAGTTTTTCAGAGGAAATACATCATTAGCATGTATTTGGCCCCGCTGCTATGTTGGGTAGAGGAGTTAGGTGCCGAAATCTGATAGCAGAGCAGCTCCTCCTGATGACCTATAATTCTTATTCTGATACATAGTTTGTTATCGATTAGTTAATTCATACAAATTGATTTTTATTTTAAATTTCAGTTTATAATTCATCTTGATATAAATTATAAAAAATCTTATAACAGTTATTTTTTATTATTTAACTATTAACCTTTTATTTTGCATATAATATAAATATATTATTTAATATATACTTTAAATATATACATGTATACTTTAATTTGCAATATAAAATATGTAGACTCAGTTAGCTTATTTTATTGATTTCCTTCTTCAGTATTATAGCAAAATATGTTTTGCACAGAACAAGTGTACCGGTAATGAAATAATTACTGCTTTATCGCTGATTTTATTCCACTAAATTGATACGATTTCAACCATCCATTTTGTTTTATGGCTTTCTAATTGAACATCTGGTACGCAATAAGATTAAAAATTATAATTACGTGTGTAAATAAAACAAGCAAAAATATTTGCTTGTTTTAAAAATAAGAACCTAACGCTCTTTTCTGTAATAACATTAATGTTAGTCATAACACCGCTCTAAATGATTATTGTTATGCTTTGCTCTACAACCTATAAACCAAGGATTCTAATGCCATCAGATAAGATGCAACAACAAGTTTCACATTGATCTGGTAAGTAAAGATGTGACCACTTTGGCTTATTTTTTATATAAGATATATAATTGACCCGGGAGTTCAAAAAGGTTCACCATCACTTATCTAGATGAACTTGAGCAGATCGAATATGTAGTAAAAGGCTAACAAAATCTCATTTTTGAGTGGGATAAGAAACATTATATAGACGAAGAAAATATACAGTTATCATCTTTAACATATAAATGAGTAAGTACAAATGAAATGTGTAAAACGATAAATCGTTTACAAAACGATTTATCTCCTAAATTACAGAAAACGATTTCAAAAAACGATCATATAAAGTTATCGATCCACCATCTAATACATTTATTATTAGGAAACATGTAGTGTAAACCCTCTATGCGGTCGGCCAACAACAATTAATTGACAATAAAAAAGTAACACCAGATTTTTCTTGTAAACCAATGGTCCGGGTGTCGGATCGTGGTGGCAGTGTACTAACAAAACTACTCTATACATCACGATCCTGGGCGACAGACCATAATTCTCTTTCAGATAGTGCAAATCGTTCTAAAGCAAATGTTGGAGATTTGCTCTCTCTACCGGCAATAATGCCTACCTCGAGGTCTCTTTCCTCGGAATCCGACTAGAAACCCTAATAGAAAAGCGATCACTAGACATAATTTGTACGTGATCAAATTAACTGCCAAATCAAATGACTTTCTTCGATGTGAAGAAGCAGCAACTTTACTCCGAATCCATCACGGATGACCAAATTCTGAATACTATTATTTCGGTCATATATTTCGGTCATATACACATTTCGGTCATTCAAATACTATCATTTCGGTCATAACGCAAAGCTCATGATCATAAATTAAGATAGAAACGAAGATTGCTCGTTAAACCGATAGTTTCGCCTAAAGACTCAAAAGTGTCTTTCGCTTCACTACGAAAGACATGTATATAGAACGCATTGCTGCGTTAGCTAAACAAATCATCTTCTCAATCTCACTAATGTTACTGCCGCTTCTCGAAAACCGTGCCCTAAGATATTTGAAGCCCTTCACATACGAAAAAAAAACGTTTCGCCTAAAGACTTAAAAGTGTCTTTCGCTTCACTACGAAAGACATGTATATAGAACGCATTGCTGCGTTAGCTAAACAAATCATCTTCTCAATCTCACTAATGTTACTGCCGCTTCTCGAAAACCGTGCCCTAAGATATTTGAAGCCCTTCACATACGAAAAAAAAACATTTTCCCCTATCCGGGTTGACATTGACATCTGAATACGAAACGAAGACATATAGACAGTCTTGTAGAAACTAATCAACATCCATGCTGCTTAGCGTTCCATCCTTAATTGATCTAGTAGTCATTGAGAGTCCTCAGAACCAGACGCTTACAAGACAACATAATATGCAAAACAGAGATGGTATCCTGTGAAATCAATATTAATACAGGAACAAAGAAGAAAATATCATTTATTTGATAAAAGTTCTATATTTCGATAGCTCCTGCTATCATCATCAGGATTACAAAAAAAATGTTTCACAATTCCCCCCGTTTCCAACATTTATACAAAAATACAAGCATTGATGTGCCCCGCATTTCTACTTGAAAGAAAAAGAAAATACCGAGAAACAAGACAATCATACACTCAAATTTTACGCACATTTTAAAAACAACAAAAAGAAAGAAAAAAAACAGAATCATAATACAAAATAAAATTTAAATCATAAAATAAGTGACAAAACAATACGAATTTAATAATAAAAATAATGTAAAAGTAGAGTAATAAATTACAATCTAATCTTAACCAAAACAAAAAATAATACAATTAGAAAAAAACAAACGAATCGAAAAAATTAAAATAATGTTATATTGGAATAATTAATTATAATTTAATTTAAGGTTGTAATCGGATTTATTATTAAGCATTAAATTAGGTTCTTTTTAATAAAATACGCTTCTTGAATAATGCGAGATAACAAGTTAATTTCAAGTGATAAAATAGATGCATTTTCAAAATCAACGGAATGATTAAAACTCACAAAATGCTGAGCAACAGAACTAGAAATGTTCCCTTTACGCACATTATAATTATATTGTTTGATACGCTTAACCAAACCTTGACCGGTTTGACCAACATATACCTGATCACATTCTTTACAAGGTATTTTATAAACAATGGCATCTTTGTTAAAATCTGGTTTACGCTTAAAAATGTTGTAAAGTTTAGGTAATTTTCTGTTAAAAATGTGCACTTTGTTAATACAACTGTTTTTTATGTTATTGTTAATAAACTTTGAAAATACTGAATTCAACTTGTTACTAACAAAAGGTATTCCTATATGATGTATTCTTATTTTAGGAACAAAAACTTTATTTTTATGCGATAAAGATTTAAATTTTGCTTTCTTAATAGCCCAAAGCGGAAAACCACATTTTAGTAAATTATGTGTGATAGCCTTTTCTCTTTTACAAATTAAGGGATAGTTAGAACAGATAAGCCTGCAACGTAGGCAACGCAGCGCAAATCAGTCAATTAGTTGGAACGCTTGAAGTCCAAGAAACAATATCTGGTCCGGTACCAAATTTTTGATAAACACATGTTTGAAGTATAGAAGAATTAACTCGTATAACCAAGACATCGACAAAAGGTATACCCACATTCGATTCAGAAGAAACGCACCATTGAATTCGAGAATCCTTAGAATTTAGTGTGTGGGTAAGGAAATCCTGTGTAACGCAATTCTGAGCAACTAAAAAAACATCGTAAACATAACGAAACCACCTGACAACTCCATCAATACTATTGACACAAGAATTTTCCCAATTCCTCATGTATAACTCAGACAATACAGGAGCAAGAGGGTTGCCCATTGCCAATCCATCGATCTGATCCCGCATTACAGATTCAAAAATAAAATTACAACGACTGGTAGACATTGTGAGGAGAGTATGCCAATCTTCATGATTAAGAAGAATATCACAAGGTGGGTTAAGAGCTAATATATAAGCTGCAATGTTTATAGCATCAGAGAGCGGAACGTTAGTTTAGAGGGAGGTGATGTCAGCTGTAAACAATGAATGTTCAAGAGCGTTATGTCCACGGGTTAAACGAGAAAAATGAGATCCATCTTTAATGTATGAGAAATGACTATCAGATATATTAAATCGTAAAGTGGTAGCAATAAACTTTAAAATTTTATAAAAAAGTAGAATATGAAGCAACAATTGGTCTTGCACTGTGTTGAATTTGTGAGTTTTTGGCAATAAGTATAAAAATCCTGGTTTAGAATTTTTTGAAAGATAAGATTTAAGAAACTTAACAGAAATTTTTCCTTTAGAAAACAACTGCCGTAGGAATCTATTAAACTCACTTTGTCGAGTAGCTGTAGGATCATTATTTAATCGAACAAATTTGTGGCAATTTAGTAATGAAAGACACATTCGCGTATATTCGTCCTTATACAAAACAATAAAGTTGTTTTGTTTTTCAGCCTTGGATAGAGCAAACCCTCTTCATCAAATTCTTTTTTAACACTAATGATGGTTTTGTTCAAAACATTGAGAACATCAGCATCTTTACTCATAAATTTAAAGTTTAAATTAAGGAAATTATCTAAATTATAAATAATGTTTTCTGAGAAAATAAAAGTCTTTTCTAACTCCGAAGATAATTTGTGTGCACGTAAACGACATGGTGGAGTAAAGTAAGGACCTAATTCGAGTATATTACGTTGTTTAATAAATAATGATTTATCAGTCCAATTTGTAATGTTTAATGGAGCTTTAGTGACTGACTTCAATGAATTTACAAACTTTTGGTTACCTATTGATTTGTAAGAAATACAATAATTCTTTTCATTATATAGTCTAAAGAATTTGTATAAATGTTTAAAACCAATATTCAATGTATAAAGTTTACATTTGTTATTTATAGCGTTAATTAATTTATAACTCCAAAAGACTTGTCACTACGAATTTTTTAACGACAGTAATGACATCTTCTAAAGAGATGAGCTATTTTGGTGGTTCTAAAGGTTTTACTTTTATAAGAGAAGGAATACCCACAGGAATAAGAAGACCCCTAAAATAATCTTTCAAACAACCAAGATTTTCTTCAATGTCAGTCAGCATTTACCCTCTCTTGTCATAGACAGTTTAAAAAGTTTTCTGCTTTATAACACAAACGTTCTTGATCGTCTTCATGAATACATTCGAAGCTGACATATAATCAAGTTCTAAGTGCTCTCCAAACTTCTCCCAAGCCGCCTTCTTTGCTTCAGTTACTGCTTGAGCTCAAGCTATCTTTGCCCTTCGGTACTTGTCTACAACTTTTACTGATTTACCAGACAACGTTGCCTTATAAGACAGCTTTTTATGTTGGAAAAAATCTCTAACTGTTGATGTCCACCAAGCAGTTCGAGTATTTCCTCCGCGACAAGCACTTAATGCCTTCGAGCCACAACTTTTCACAGTTTATTTGGAAGGCGAGGATCTGAACAACTCCCATTCCTGATCATTGATCTTCACCTCTTCTAGCAACTGAGAGAAGTCTTTCGGATGTAGCCAGAAATTCGTTCGTTGACATAAACATCTGCTAGAAGCTTCCAGCACGCCCTCACACAGCATTTTGGTCTATCAGACTTTTCTAGCATCTAATCTTGCCAGCGAAGCTCACTAACTACAAGGTAGTGATAATTTGACAGCTCAGCCACTCTCTTTACGCGAATGTTTAGAACATAGTGTCGAAGTTAAGATGAAACGATTACAAAATCGATCATTGATCTTTGACTAGGTAATCCTGATGCCATGTGCATCTATGGGTCTTCTTATGTTCAAACATTCTGTTGTTTGTGCACAAATTGTTAAGAGAACAAAATTGCCATAATTCAACACCACTCGCATTTAGATCAAAAAGTCCGTTCATACCCAGCACACCCTTTCAAGTGCTACAGTCGCTACCAACATGAGCATTGAAGTCACCCAATAGAACGATGGAATATCAAACAGTAGTACTATCAAGCGGAGCCTGAAAATCTTCCACGAAGATTGTGTATTCAGAGATAATGTTAGGAGCACACGCACACACAACAGTTATACTCTTTCACTCTTTGTCTGAAAATTTCAGAGACGCCAGCTTTTTCGTTCACTGTGTTAAACCTTTCTACCACGAACGACAAACGATTACTTGTAAGTATCCATCACCCGCTTGCCGCCGCTTTTCATTTTTAACTCCTGAATAGTTCAAGATCCAATCTTGATTCATAAGTTTAGTTCAAGTTCCAAAATAGTACAGAGAAGTCATTCCGACTATTTCTGAACCGAAGCGAACAATTTCGTCATCTAATTATGTTTCCTTCTTCTACAGCTAGATGACATTCAACGTTCTTACACGAAGGCTTGTCTGCTTCGGATGTTAGTTTCTTTCGCTGTCTCCGCACAATTGCTTGGTCACACAGCACCCGACAATGAAAACCGCTCGGGTCAGTGATGAGTTGAGCATTGTTTATAGCTCCTTATTTATTCATTGTAAATTTCTTGCTTGTTGTGTACATTGTCTTGATATTGTTTGTTCTGCTATCTCCCGTTCCCGATATCGCTTGATGATCTAAAATTGCTACTGTAAGGTACGACTTTCTTTCGACTATTTGTAGATTGTTCAAGCTGCCGTTGGAGTCACTGGAGTGATTTTGATTGTTCGGATATCTCCCGTTAATGATATCTTTTGATGTTCTAAGATCGCTACTATAAGTAGACTATTCCGTTACTCTCTTCCGCCTTTTCGTCATTGCCCAATCTGCCGTTAGGTCATCGAAGTGATATGAGTTAGTCTATAAAAAGACTATCCTTAAGGCTGACGCAAGCCGACTAATTATTTAGCCCCTGATCGACTAATGCCGAACATACGTCGGCTAGGCACTCCACGAAGAAATTAATTGGCAATAGGCGCCAGCTTAATACTTAGTCGACTGGCACCAATCGACCCTATGTTATTTGAATAGGAGGTAATTGTAGCCCAATTATAACTGACTTACTTTTACGCTTTAAAAAACATTTGAATTTTCCATAACTATGCAAAATAAATCCAAACTCTATAAAGATATGAAAAAAACTTTTTGATATATTGATGATTTATGTATTTAACTCCAATAATTTTTATTCAATAGGTGTGCAAATTTATCCAAGTAGTCTTATTCTTAATAAAACTAATATTAATGATAAAGAAGGTATATATCTAGATCTAAACATTAAATTAACATCAATTAAAACTACTTTTAATTTATGTAGTGTGTTTAAATGTTCATTGAAACCACTTTCTGTCTATATGAATTAAATACTTAAAGCAATTAAGGCACATTTCAAAAAATATTGCAAGGTAATCGAAATTAATACTAGTATAAAACACTATTTCAGTATTAATTCTACAAAAGAATTTTTAGAACAGACAAAAGGAATAAATTTTCAAAATATAAATACATACGATTTTAGTACGCTTTATACAAATCTAGATTTAGTAGATATTAAAGAAGCGTTAGTAAAATTAATTAATCTTATATTCGGAAAAAGATATACATATATATGTTATAATAATTATAACGCCTATCTAACAAAAATTAAACCATCAAGTAAATATAAATATATGGATAAAATTGAATTAATAGAATCCTTAAATATTTTAATAAATCAAAATTATTTAAAAGTAGGGACATCTATATTTAGACAAGTAAAAGGTGTTCCAATAGGTGGTAATAGTAGCCCAATTATAGCCGACTTGTTTTTAAGCTTTATAGAATATGAATTTGTTCATAACTGTGTAAAAACTAAATCTAAACAATATAAATATATGAAATATATGCTTCGATACATTGATGATATATATGTATTTAATTCTAATAATTTTTATTCAATTAGTGAACAAATTTATCCAGAAAGCCTTATTCTTAACAAAACCAATAATAATGATAAAGAAGGTGTATATCTAGATATGAACATTAAATTTACATTAACTAAAACTACTTTTAATTTATATCGTAAAGATGACATATTTAAATTTACAAGAAACATATTTTTGCATGAGCATTCATGCATACCATATAATATAAAATATAACACATTAAATAATGCAATTTAAAGAATTGCAACAATATGTAATGATATTGGCTTTATTTAAAATCATTTAAATAATTTAATTGATGCATATTGTCAACTAGTTACTATAAAAATAACATCAAGCAGAAAATAGTAAAATATATAAATCCACAAAAAATATAAAGAATAAATTTAAACTCTTAAGTGTCAAATTTTTATTGACGGATAATAAATAATATACTTTGTATTAGAATAAGATACTAGATTGTTTTTCAGAGGAAATACACATTAGCATGTATTTGACCCCGCTGTTATGTTGGGTAGAGGAGTTAGGTGCCGAAATCTGATAGCAGAGCTCTTCCTCCTGATGACCTATAATTCATATTCTGATACATAGTTTGTTATCTATTAGTTAAATCATACAAATTGATTTTTATTTTAAATTTCAGTTTATAATTCATCTTGATATAAATTATAAAAAATCTTATAACAATTATTATTTTTATTTAACTATTAACCTTTTATTTTGCATATAATATAAATATATTATTTAATATATACTTTAAATATATACATGTATACTTTAATTTGCAATATAAAATACGTAGACTCAGTTAGCTTATTTTATTGATTTCCTTCTTAGGGGTTATAGCAAAATATGTTTTGCACAGAACAAGTGTACCGGTAATGAAATAATTACTGCTTTATCGCTGATTTTATTCCACTAAATTGATACGATTTCAACCATCCATTTTGTTTTATGGCTTTCTAATTGAACATCTGATACGCAATATGATTAAAAATTATAATTACGTGTGTAAATAATACAAGCAAAAATATTTGCTTGTTTTAAAAAATAAGAACCTAACGCTCTTTTCTGTAATAACATTAAAGTTAGTCATAACACCGCTCTAGATGATTATTTTTATGCTTTGCTCTACAACCTATAAACCTCGGATTCTAATGCCATCAGATAAGATGCAACAACAAGTTTCACATTGATCTGGTAAGTAAAGATGTGACCACTTTGGCTTATTTTTTATATAAGATATATAATTGACCCGGGAGTTCAAAAAGGTTCACCATCACTTATCTAGATGAACTTCAGCAGATCGAATATGTAGTAAAAGGCTAACAAAATCTCATTTTTGAGTGGGATAAGAAACATTATATAGACGAAGAAAATATACAGTTATCATCTTTAACATATAAATGAGTAAGTACAAATGAAATGTGTATTTTCTCGGTATTTCTCGGTATTTTCTTTTTTTAAGTAGAAATGCGGGGCACATTAATGCTTGTATTTTTGTATAAATGTTGGAAACACGGGGGGGGAATTGTTAAAAAAAATTGTAATCCTGATGATAGCAGGATCTATTGAAATATAGAACTTTTATCAAATAAATGATATTCTTCTTTGTTCCTGTAATAATATATTTTTGAAATGTAAGAAGATTGTGGGTTTAGTATTTATTACCTGATGAAATCGTACTGAAGATCGACATCCGACAGAGCAACCCATCTCTTAATTTTGTTCATGTAAACAAGGAAAAAGTAGAAACAAAAGACAAGCCTGGCGAAGCCAAAAATTTAATGAAAATGTTCAAATTTCGTACCTAGAACAGAAACACACCTTATATCTAGTTCACACAGAGAAGCCACAACTAACCGAAGGTAGTGATGTACTCTATATTTACCACTCACAATGAAATTTGCTGGACTATAATGGAATGTTGAAGATCCGTGTTAGCCACCTCATTCACACAACATCAAGAGCCTTTAAAGCTTCAGGTCAAATCTTATCTACTCCAAAAGACTTGTCACTACGAATTTTTTAACGATAGTAATGACATCTTCTAAAGAGATGAGCTATTTTGGTGGTTCTAAAGGTTTTACTTTTATAAGAGAAGGAATACCCACAGGAATAAGAAGACCCCTAAAATAATCTTTCAAACAACCAAGATTTTCTTCAATGTCAGTCAGCATTTACCCTCTATTGTCATAGACAGTTTAAAAAGTTTTCTGCTTTCTAACACAAACGTTCTTGATCGTTTTCATGAATACATTCGAAGCTGACATATAATCAAGTTCTAAGTGCTCTCCAAACTTCTCCCAAGCCGCCTTCTTTGCTTCAGTTACTGCTTGAGCTCAAGCTATCTTTGCCTTCGGTACTTGTCTACAACTTTTACTGATTTACCAGACAACGTTGCCTTATAAGACAGCCTTTTCTGTTGGACAAAATCTCTAATTATTGATGTCCACCAAGCAGTTCGCGTATTTCCTCCGCGACAAGCACTTAATGCCTTCGAGCCACAACTTTTCACAGTTTATTTGGAAAGCGAGGATCTGCACAACTCCCATTCCTGATCATTGATCTTCACCTCTTCTGGCAACTGAGAAAAGTCCTCCGGATGTAGCCAGAAATTCGTTCGTTGATATAAACATCTGCTAGACGCTTCCAGCACGCCCTCACACAGCATTTGGGTCTATCAGACTTTTCTAGCATCTAATCTTGCCAGCGAAATATCCGGTTTGCAAATTGACAAACCGGATTATCTTACAATCCGGTTTGCAAATTGACGAAATATACCGTTGTGGTTTACCAGCTGCTAACTAATAACTACTTACAATAAATAACATACAAGGAAAGCAAAAATATCATGCCAAGAGGTCAAACGGCAAGCATCGCGAGATGCTGTACGTGCAACGGCCAAGCAGCGAAATGCAAGGGTTGCAAGTGCGCAGGAGCAGGCAAGCCTTGTATAAATTATTCGGCTTTGAACTGTTGTAATAGAATATGTGTTACACAGCCTAGTATACAACCATCGCATAACGCTGCTCAACCGACAAATACTAATGTCAAATTACATGATCAAGTTTTAAATGATGGAAATGTAAATCCGGAAAGGCCCAGTGAATATATTACACTAGACACAATATACGACATTGTTATCCACTGGAAGCCAAACTTAATACACTTACCAAAATGCAACAATACAAAGCAGATTATCTCGATAATATCTGATCTTCTGGATGAATTCAATTCAAATTCAAAAAAGCATGTACAGCTTTAAAGATGATAACTATCCTATCTCATCTTTTACTACAAAGGATCAGTTCGAATAAAGTAAGTATTATAAGCAAAACACTCACTCGCCGTCTGCAATTATGGAAGGAGGGTCACCTAGATACACTTTTCTTGGAGGCTGTATTCCTGCAAACCAAAAGCAAGGCGCAATCTAATTAAAATAATGACACACAATCGCTAAATTTAAAATTTTTGCAGCTCTGTATTCAAGCATAATATTTAGGCGAGGATTTTAAATAATAATACGCACTATATTTAAACAAGTATTTAAAATAATTAAATATATTAAATAATTCAAATAAGTAAAAACACAATAATGTTAAAACTCGAATAGAGAAAGCATCGGTCTGCTGCTGACTCCATCATGCATGAAGCGTTACTAATTACAATAATGACACTCAATCGCTAAATTAAACATATTGCAGCTCTACTTCCCTACATTATAATGCAAATCAAAGATGAAATGTTAAAATAATCCTTTTATTAGGATAGGTTTTGAAGAATACGCTATGATATTTGTTATAATTTTATAAAACAAAGACAATTCAGTTAAAAGTTGAGTTTATAATAAAAGTAGTAATCATATCTATATTAAACTCTTTATAAAATATCACATTGTCAATTAGCAATTAAAATGATACTCAAATGTTAATTATAATGCTTACATTGTCACGGATGATGTTTAAAATACTTTTCTCAATAATCAGGTAAATATTTAGTGCTCTGTGTGAAAGTAAGAAATCAATTTACTAGATTAGCCAATCTTAATTTAGATAATCGTCAATGTTATTATTTAACAATGTGAAATAGTATTTTATACACAATTGTAATTCATTTGCAATTCTAATAATTTATTAAATATTGTATACAATATAAATATTGATTATTTAAATATTTATAAATCAACTAAAAAATATTATTCGTATTTAAATTAAATTTGAAAATACTTTATTGCAAAAATATACAAAGAAGCAAAAACCTTTAAAATTTTAATCAATTAAGTTATAAAAAATATAGAGTTGAAAAAGGGGTTTGTCAATCCATATGAAATGTTTCAAATCATTAATAAGTTAATCTGCTTATATCAATACTTACGGCCTATAATAATTGTCAGAATGGCAAATTATGATGTCAAGAAAATGGGCTTGTCAATAAATTTGACTTATAATAATTTCAATCAGAATGATAAAATATTTAAACTACGTCTTGATCTTCGTTTAGGAAAATTTAACTTCGCTCTGGAAAACTCTTGTATTTATAGATGAAACTTTTTACCAACATAAAATTTTCAACATTTTGTAAATGAACCTTATACATAAATTTTGTCTTTGAACAACAAACGAAGAACAAAAAGTGATTCAATCAAAATTTGTTGAAACTACTTTTTTAACCATGTATTATCTACTCTACATTTGTAAGGTTGACATATTGTAGGCATGCTAAATAGCAATCTTGCCTTTTAAAATTATAGCGAGCTAACATTTAAATAGCACAATAGGGATCAAATGTCATGTAACTGTAACGTCTATAGATATACTATATCGTTGTGAGTCAAAGGCAATTTTACTGTAACCTCAGTGAGTGTATATCTTATACAAAGCAATAAAACAGTATAAAAATATTTTAGAAAGGCAAAAATAAGAAATGTGAATTCTTAAAAATTCACGTGTATTTTCAAACATTAAACAATTTGAAGTAAGCTAAAATAGATATAGTCTACAGCTGCAGACTGTTGCGATTGTTACTGTTGCGATGAATGCTTAATTAAAATGTTGTTTTCAAAACAACATTATAATGTTGAATTTTAAACATTTTGTTTTCAAATGGCAAACAGTCGCTTGAATAACAAAAAAGGAAAAGGCTGTCTTACTGATTGTTTTTAAATATTAATATAAAACTTGGAAGTCAAATGAAATTTAACTCTTAATCGAACATTAATTAATTCTTGTTATATTTTGTAATAATATCTCGTAGTACAGCAGATGATTGCAAAAATTAAACAATTTAAAAGTATTTTGCACAAATTGTTTTTATCGTTTATTCGTTTTTATAAAAATTTTAATCCATTTTATAACCATAAAACAAATACAAAAATGATGTATTCAAATTGTATTAGAATTAAAGAATTATTAGAGCTTGATCAAAAAAGGAGGAAAGTTTTATCGGATATTTCGCTTACCTCTGTTAGCATCTTTAGAAATTTCTCGATAACTTATTTAAAAATGACTTATCTGAAATGCTCGATAAATTATCTGGAAATACTAAGAGAGGTCAGCGTAATGTCAAATAAAATTTCCCCTCTTTTGATCCAGCGCGAATAATTCTTTATCAATAATGGATAATAATCAACTATTTACAATTCAGTAGAATTCGTTTTTACTTAATTTCAATATATAAATATAAAATTTGAAAGTCAAATAAAATTTATATCTTATTTAAACACAAGCTACGTCTTGTTACATCTTGTAACAAACAATAAAAAGATAAATTTAATGTCCGACACTCCAAAAAAGAAATGTTATTTATTGTTTATAATTATTTATTATTTAATTATTTAAAATGCAACGTCTTAGTAAAGCATATGATTGTAAAAGTTAAACAATTTAAACGTATTTTGCACAAATTGTTGATATCTTTAATTTGTTATTACAAAAATGCTGTATTTGAATGTATTAGAATTCGTTTTTAGTTAATTTTAAAATATCCCTCTACCTTAAGGAGATCAATACATTTGTAAATCAAATTAAATAAAAATCAAATGAACAAGCAGATTAAAACTTTAAGCAAAGTAGTAAGCAAATAATTTCTATATAGTAAAATTAGATAAGTTAAAATTACTTTTTTTGAACACTCCAATTCCAATTGCCAATTAACTTCTCGTCATTCTAAAATAAATTCGCTAATTTAGATATAGATGGCAATATTACTAATGCACTTTGTAAACATGCATTAAGAGTAAGAATAATTTAATTCATAATGACAAGTCTTTTGGAATGGATTAGATTAGACCTGGAGCGAAAGGCTATCCACGTTGCAGATATGAAGTTGCTAACACGGATCTTCAACGTCGCATTAAAATCGAGCAAGGTTTCTAGTGAGTGGCGAAGTGTTCTAATCAATTCCAGTAGGAGTTGGGCTTCTCAGAATTGTCCTCTGTCTCTAATTTCTTCCTTGTTTACCTGAACAAAATTACGAGACTGGATAATCTGTCGGGTGTCGGTGTTCACTTCGGTTCCATCAGGATACAATCTCTTATTTTTGCAGATTATGTTATTTTGCTAACTTCTTCTATTGAGGACATACAATATCTACTAGATCTATTTACGATTAAATGACAAGCAGCAGGGATGTTAGTACTTCTAAGACTGTTTCTATGTGTTCGTATCGGATTCAGGAGTATATGCTAATTTCGATTGAGGAAAATGATGCTCATGATGTAGAGGACTTAAAGTACCTTGGGATATTGTTCTCGAGGAACGGCAGGAACACCAGGAGATTTAGAAGCAGATCTGTTTATCTAACCTCGATTCGTTCTTGGTACAGTTATGTCGTGATGAAGCAGTAGTTAAGTCTTCGAGAGAAACTTTCGGTTAACAACGCAATCTTCGTTTCTATCTTAGCATATAGCCATTAGCTTTAATTTATGGCCGAAAGGATGAGATATCGGATAAAAACGACCGAAATGAGGTTCTTTCGGTGTGGACAGTCTTAGCTTTAGATATGATGTTAGGAATTCGGTCATCGCGATAAACTCGTCATTAAGTCGCTGCTTCTCCACATCGAAGAAAGTCAGTTTAAGTGGCTAGTAGAATTTCTGAGGATGTCTAAGGATAGCTTTTCTTATAGGCTTTTCAGGTCAGACTCTATGGAAAGAAATTTTGTGGTGACCTCGGTACCAGAGTAGACTTCAAATCTCGAGACTGATCGAACGCCTTTTGCTATCTGAAAGTGAATTCTGGTTTGACGCTCAAGATAGCGAGGTCTGTAGTATTGTGGTTCGTACACTGCCTCCAGGACCCGACACCTATTTAAGTAGTTAACAAGAAAATCTGGCATACTTTTATTTTTTCTTGTCAAGAAATTGTTGTTGTAATTTGATTAGGCACTTTAGTTTGTTGCATCGTCAAGAATGGATAAATCCTTTTTACATCACATTAAATTTCATCTCAATGCAAATAAGCCACCCTGTTGAAAATTCTTATCGTTTATTGTATTACCTTATTGTGTTATTAAAACAGTATTGTATTATTGTAACACTTATTATTAACACTTATTTTAAGTGTTTATTCTAAACACAAATCAGTGTTTATTCATAGCACTTATCAGTGTTTATTCATACAATCACTAGTCATCAGTTTTCAGTACCCTAATACTAAAAGTAGTTATTCGGTGCAGAAATCAGTTTTAATTCGATACACTAATCAATTCTTATTCTAAACGCTAATCAGTCGTTTCTCGGTACAGTTTCTCGATACACAGTATGTCGGAGAAACGTGTTATAGTAATTGTTTGCACTATCAGTGTTAAGAGCTCATATCAGTTTTTAGCAAATGATATTGAATATCAAATATTTACAAATATTAAATATTAAATCCGCAAATTAATGTCCAAAACGATTTTACACTTTTACCCTTTGACACTTGTACTCTTTCAGATTATTTTTAAAAATGGCTGCTGCTTGTAGCCGAAATATTGAAGATGAATTTAATTTCTTTTTATTATGTTTAACTTTCAGTTATAAGATGGTTTATATTTTAAATACTTGATGTTTTTGCCTGATCAGACTGAAGATGCAAATCTTGGTTATCCATTGGCGCTAATCAGTACAAGCATATCCCTTTCGTTGTCCAATCTTTCTAGGATGACCAAGCTAGCCATCCTAGAAACATGGAAATCCTAAACCTCTAACTGGATAAGAATAATCGTTGCATTTATTTTATTTAAAAATTTGCTTCTTCATGTTTAGCACAGCTTCATCGGTATCTAAAAGAGGATTTAATAATGTTACTTCTCCTGGCTAAAGGATTCCAATATAGTATTCACCCTCAAGACAGATTGGATATGTGTAAATTCACTTATCTTATTTATTGTATTATTCTTATCGTTTATTTATTGTATTATAACAAAACATCATATTCATAGCAGTACTGAACGAATCTTAAAAAACGATTTGCATCAACCACTTATAATACCACATTTGTAAGCTTTATTTAGTTTCGATTGTTTATTACAGCTTATTTTATTTTAACAGTTTAAGTTTTATTGAAATTACTTTTTATTATCAAATTTGATTAATTATTTAAATCACGTTAAGAAAAGTAGTATGTCAGACATATTTGTTACTATTTTAATTAATAATCTATAAGAATAAAATGTATGTTCACATTTAATAATGATAAAAATAACTATACAATAAAATATGCAAATTTTGATAAGTATATTACCGTCTTAAACATATATGACTATTGACTACAAACGTAGAAATGCAAAATGCGAGACAAGAAGAGGCCATGACTATATGGCTATTGTCCATAAACGTAGAAATGCAAAATGCGAAACATGGCCCTACCGCTGTTGGCATTCACATACTTCCGCTGCTGGCGATCTGTGTCCTAATGAGTTTATATCTGTCGAATCGTTTGGCAAACGCAAAACCGATTAAGCGAAAGTCAGCAACGCAAACAAGACATCCACCACGGACGGATATGAGACAGCAGTCAATAAAAGGCGAGTAAGAGAGCTAGTCGTTGTCAGCCATGCAGCGCGTAGAATTCAACGGATCATATGTATATTACTCTTTAGCAAATTAACTGCGGCTCTGCAGAAATCATAAAGGTTAACCGACCCTGGAGAGGACGCAACATTGATGGGTACGATACGTAATGGTTGCTGACCTTCGCCAGCACAACCAAATCCTACGTCGTCCTTGCGAATTAAACTTGTGATAGTAATCCTAAACGTTAAGTTACAGACTTTTCATTCTCCTCTCTGGAAGGGAGGCCCCTAAATGTGAGTACATTCTTAATGGGAGATAGTTGATACGTTTGTGCTCTTATTTGATTCGTCTTGATGAAAATTCGAGATGTAAGTCGTTGAGCTAGATTCTTGTAAATTTGGAACATGGTCATTACTCGAAGGACTTTGTGAATCAATATGCACTTGCGTCAATCTTCAATTGCAATCTTCGAGCGTACTCAGTAAACGAGACACGAGGTCAGTCGCTGTAACGTTTGAATCGAATACGAGATCGCGCGACTGCTCGGACGTTTAACTCCATCTGGTTCGGACATTGTCGTGTAATTTAACACTTCGAGGGTTATCGGTTTTGTAACCGATAATCGATAAATATAATTTCACACAAATATTTAGGTTTTTAGAAGCTTTTTATTAATTGTAAGTATTTATATTCTAGGTATTTTAACCAATATATATTTTAAATATTTTTATTTGTATATCTATATTTACCTTTATTTTTATTTAATAATAGTAAAAAACGTAGACCCAGTTATCTGATCTGACTTGTTCTACTGACAAATAATGTGGGCTTAGATTTCCCTTATCAAAAATATATAGTTTTATTATTTCTGTAAGAGTTTGCATTACCGGGAAAACAAAGCACACAAGTCAATACTAACTTGTCAGTAGAACAAACAGATCAGATAACTGATTCTACGTATTGGTTTTACACTGCCTGGTGTTTATGCTTCCTTGTGAGGAAAACATAGTGATAAATTTATGATAACGCTATTTGGTGTCACAGGGCAGGTGTAACAACAAATTATATTTTATATATTTGTACACTTTAAAGTGTCTCTGTTATACAGCATTTCTATTAAAAGGAATTTACTGCCTGATGCATGGTTTAACTGCAACACGCACTGCCATGCACAGAGCTTATGCTAAATTCAATCCGATGATTCAGATTAAAGGTAGTTCTGATTTTCGAGCTTTGTATATATAATCTAATTGAATTAAATTAATAAAACAGGAAAAAAGCAATGAGTATTATAAATTTAATTTCAACAAACGTTTCAAGCTTATGCTCTTTCTCAGTGCAAATTAATTTGCACTGAATATTACTTACGATACAATCTATGAGAGGCATGCCTGAGAGCATCTCAGGCAATGCAGTTTCTAGAGATCATGATGGAATGTTTCATATACTATGTGAAATCTGATAATCCTGGATTCGTAGCCTAGCAGTCAAGAACGCAAACCAAGTACGGAGAGCGACATCTCGAATCTCGGACCAGTCAAATTTTCAAAAGGAGAAGAGCTGGTTGTCTTCTCTACCAACTTTTGACGACTACCAAGAGTTTGTAGTTGTCAGCCTTCTGACAAGCCAGGGGTTACCAACATGTGGCAAAAGCGGGCAAAACGAAAACGGCTGTAGAATAATGCCGTTAGTAGTCAGGGAGTATAGAATTAAATAACATGAAGGAAGGATTATGTAGCTGATTTTAAATACGAAAGTCACCTTGTGTGACCTGCAACTATAAATATGAAGGAAGGATTCTGTAGCTGGTGTTCAATATATATATATACATGAAGGAAGGATTCTGTAGATGGTTTTCACATGAAAGTAACCTTGTGTGACCTAGCAGCTATTCAATAGATAAATAAGCATCCATCAAAGGATAACCCGTCCCGATTTCAATCGATCTTAATGATCACGTACGAAACAATCTATTAGAGGCATGTCTAAGAGCATCTCAGACAATGCAGTTTCTATAAATCATGATGGAAGGTTTCATATACTATGTGAAATCTGAGAATCCTGGATTCGTAGCCTAGCAGTCAAGAGCGCAATCCAAGTATTGGGAGCTATGGCTCGAATCTCAGATGAGTCAAATATCAAAGGTAGATGAGTTGGTAGTCAGCCTTCTGCCGAACCCGGTGCTACCAACATGTGGCAAAAAGCTGCCAAAACAAAAACGGATGTGGCAATGATGCCGTTAGTATTCAGGGTGTATGGAATTGGATATCATGAAAGAAGGATTATGTAGCCAGTTTTCAATGCGAAAGTCACATTGTGTGACAGCAGCTATTAAATATATATAATATATATAATATATATAATACTATATATATATATATATATATATATATATATATATATATATATATATATTGAATATATGCTATGTCACAAAGCAGCTATTTAATATAGAAGCTATTCAATATAGCAACTATTCAATATAGCAACTATTATATATATAATATATATGAGTATAGCTGAATAAACAACGGTCCAGGATTTCTTACGAAATACGGCATTTATACTAAATGGTGTTGCTTGATAGACTGGACTTTGATTCACGACTTTCAATCACCATGTCACTTCTAGACGACCACTTCAGCATCGAAATGATGAGTACCCGGCAACACTCATCAGTAGAATGAGGTACACACTGGTCGTTTCGATTGCCTGTGTGACATTGTGAATAAAGGCGTATGATCGGCAGATTATCCTCGACTTTTGTATAATTGAAGGCTTCCGCTTCTTCATGCGAAATTGCATGTGCCACTGCACCGTCTGTCGCTTATAAGCGTTTGATATCCGCACGGCGATTGTTAAGTCTTATGCTCATTCCTTGTGACGTTTCTCCGACATACTGTTTATCGCAGTGTCTATATGTATCCAAATATACACAATTTTTAGTTGTTCAATTGGTCTATGATTTTAAGCGATATTGTATTTCGGTAAAAGTGCTTTTGATTGTCGTCGATGGTTGGATCAGAGCGCAGGTCCTGCATCGTGGCCGTTTACATGGCCTGCACCATTGTTCCTCATTTGGAGATCTTGTTGCATTTGATCTCATTGTCACCGATACCAGGGCAGTTTCTTGTGAAATTTAGCGCTCGGAAATATACTACTGGAGGCTTGACCGATGCTGTTTTTAGTTTGCACTGTTCATATGAATTCATGAAAAGGACAGCATAACTCGGTGCTAATGACGTTCCCGTGGCTGTGCCCGAAACTTGTAGATATAGCTGATCCATGAACGCAGTCCACCTTAACCCCAAACCTAGGTACAGCTCACGAGGGAACCGCATCCCCAGGGATGCATAATACCTCTACACCCGTAAAAGTTGCTAACACTAACCGAGTATCAACGTCTAACACCCGATACTCAGTACCCATATCGGATGTCATATAAGATCTGTCTATCCTTCCATTAACTACGTAATCCCAATACAAATGAAGACCTACGACCAAAACTTGGTATATGTAACCCCTAAAAAGCATCCCCTACATACAGAAGCATTAGCGATGGGTAAACAATAAATACTAGCACTTATATTTGTAGTAGCGTCCATACCGCCTCTGACAGCAATTCACCACCCCTCTCGATCCCCTCCCACTTTCAACGTGACTTCCACTAGAACAAATAACAAACCAAAGCACAAACAACCTCATTACAATAATGTAGTCATTGAATTGAAGAACCCCTCCTCAAAGAAACTAACTCCATTCCTGAGCCCCATTTCTTCCCACTTCAACGCTACTTCATCCCCTTAGTACCTTCAAGACTAGACTTAAAAATTAACTCCACTTTAAGTAGAACATGTGTTACGACTTCACCTGTGAGGTGTTGACGGGCGATATGTACTCACTCCTAATGCTTTCATTTGTTCACAACTACTCGTAAATCCTTTTTTTAATTAAAACCGAAACTCAGGTAAATTAACTTAACCCCCATGGTAATTGATTGAATAATTTCTACCAAATTAATCAATCTACAAGAGGCCACCAAGCTAACTAAATTCAGGTTTATTATACAAGTCCAAGCCCCTACCTTTCAAGAGCACCACACATTATTTAGATATTCCCCATATAATTATTTCATACGTAAAATACTCACGTATCTAATATGATTTATAAATCTACTTTACAGGGATTTCTCAACTTACTCATATTTCACCACTATAGGCTTTTCTTACAATCCCACAATAAACCTATCAAACGCATCAGCTGTTCAACCGCATCCGCTAGCACAACTGCTGCTATGTTATTAGCATCTCTGCATTTACTTTCATAAATTACGATGTTAATACAGCAAGCATGTATAACTCTGCTATAATATTAGCTATGTGTTCGAAAACCCGTTAATGAATTATTATCAGAGA